>JAQFZM010000801.1:0-24541 GCA_034695785.1 Galumna obvia | reverse complement strand
ACTGTTCAAAATTCGATAAAGGCATTTAAAACTTATCAAGATTCTACGACCTCACATAGTTATGAACGCGACTGTATATTCAAATAGATATTCAAATGAGGTAAAAAGTAATCTTATTTTTTATTTAGATCAGACCTAACAAGATAATAATGAAAAAGTATAGTGAACATAAACAATGATTTAAGGAAAAATAAATGATAAAAAGAACATGATGATTTTTAATGTCGTATAAAGTGAGTTCAAAATATAATTATTTTTTTTTAATATTTTTGTTTCTAAATATAATCTCAAAATTGTTTTTCGAGATTTAGTGGTTTTTTAATATAAATTTATTTTTAAATAATCAAAATGAATGTCTGTCCCATTACTCAACTGTTAAACCAATTTTGGGGTTATTCTTCACAACAAATACTGAGAGCTTAGAACCAAAGCTTTTATTGTTGCGAAACAACTGTCCGCTGGAGAGTTAGTCCCCCAACTGATTCGCACAAACTTTTTTATTTATATTTGATTAATCTGTTCTGGTTTAGTCTCAAGAGAGTACTGGACTCTTTTCAACATATTATATGTGGTTTTAATGAAATTGTATTACCAAGGTTATGCCTTTTTCTTGTGAACAAAAGAATCATAATAATTCAAAATAATAGTTTTCATTTCAAATAATTTATCACAAAATGACAAAAACAAATTAAAAACAATCGCACATAAAATCATAAAAACCATCTGAACTCTTGAGACTATCTTCGGCTCAGATTAATCGGAGTTAATGTTAAGCGTCTCTTTTCTTATAACTCAATTCATTCTTATAACTCGTTTCAAATTTTCATCACTAATTCAATACTACATTCTCTTTGATATCTCTTTTGTTTTATTAAATCTTTTCCCAAAATATTCTGTTTTTCCTTAAAAAGATTTACAGATTGAGGACAAACTCTGACTTAAATTTCTCTTTGAAATAATATAAGAACTAAATAACTGTCGAACCGCTAAAAGTAATTTTCGCTGAGAGTATATCAAAATGATTAAAGACATTTAATTTCATTATCTTTGCTTGATACTTCATTTTTTAAAGTGAATATCTATTTAAACTGTTTTAATGGGTTTATATTAGATTTCATTTAAGATTTGGAATTAAGCGAATTAATTTAGATATCATTATTTAAAGAAAATCTTTTCTTAAAGTTTAAGGAAATTAATAGAGAATTAAAATGAGTTTTCAATTAATTTTTGTTAATTTAAATTTATTTCCTTTTGTTCTGAAGTTTAATATTTTTTCTTTTAAATAAATTAGTATTAATAAGTTTTAAAAATTACTGTAAATCGTTTTTTAAACTTATATTATTAAGAACAAAAATTAACAAGCTAAATTTAAAATTTTAAAATAATGTTGAATTTAAATAAAATAAATGAAAAAACATTCCATTAAATTCATCAAGATTGATTGATTGATTGATTTATTTATGAATTGATTTTAACAAATTGTAAAAATATTCAAATTTAAACAAAGTATTTGTTAACCTTTTCTAATGATCTTGGTATAAAATTAATAAATAACTATTTATCAAGCTAATGGAAATGAAATAAGTGTTCTTAAAGTATATATAAGAGCAGACATGGAGACAAGAGCCAAACCTGCCGATCTCACGGGGTATTAGGGGAGGGTATTTTGCTTTAGAGCTCAGGGGGAATTGGCCATATCTACCTAAGAGTATATAAGAGTGTATTATTCAAAGTGTTTTCAAAGAAATTTGATAAAAATTTATGGGACATAAATTAGTGAATAAGGTTTAGAGTTATTCGCAAAATCTATACTTATTTTTGAATTTTCTATTTATTTAAATTTTAATTAGTTTTTAAGTTAAATTACTTTTAAAATTTTAATCATTTAAAACAATCCAAAGCTTACTTTTTAATAATAAAAGCCAAGTTTAATTTGCAATATAATTAATTAATTAAATAGTGAGAATTCTTTTAAAGCTTGTAGAGTATCTTGGTGATAAAACTTTTGTGTTGATTCTTTTAACTCAAAAATTAATCAAAAGACTCATTAATTTTTTAAAATTTAATTATTTTTTAAATAATTCAAAGAAAGTCATTTATTTTCATTTTTTTCAATGAATACTAAATTAAATTCATTTAAAAGAATGAGATAATATATTACCAAGATAAGTCTTTTAAACTTATTCTTTATTAAAGTTGAGAATTCAATATAAAACGAAATCCGCTTTATTTTAGTAAAGCATTCATTTGATTAATATTTCCTAAAAATCAATTGTTTGTAAAATAATCAATGTCATACTGAATTCTTGACATAAATTGAGCTTGTTTATTTATTTGAAAAAAAGTTTGTGTCATCCAAATAAAATCCAAACCCATTTTATTATATATAAATTTAAATGGATGAGTTTGCAAGGACATATTCTTTAAATCCTTTTTATTCTTTATTAGATGTAAACTAGGTCAAAATAGCAATTATCTGGGGTACGTTCATGATAAATATTTTTGATCTAATAATTGTATAATACGGCACTAATAATAAGTTATTGATATTAATAACTGATTCAAAGTACTGCACAGATTTAAATTAAATTTATTCTTAAATTATAAATATTATTAAAACTCAAAAGAATTCTTAGATTTCATCATTAAATCATAAAAATTATTCCTTTTTAGGTATTTTTCTTTAGTTTAATTAATGATTTCTTCATAACTTTGCGAAAATGGTTTACTTATTGAAAAAATAAATTAATTTTCCGTTGAATTTATTCTATTATAAAGAAAATAAAGAAAATAAAGAAAATAAAGAAAATAAAAAAATGTGAAATAATTTTCTTCATTTGTTTGACAGAGACTTCGATTCTTCTCAAAATCGAAATCCAAGCGTTCAGACAATGAGAAGAATCAATGCTTTTGTGAAGAATGTATGGGAACTGTTGTTAATCAGAATAATTATACGATTAGTCGCCAACAAATGGCAAATCCATATAATTATCCCTTTGAGAATCAAACAATGACTAAACAGACGTTATCGACCGCCAGCCAACAGCTCAGGACTGAAATTCCTGTTGAAGAACACACATATATGGAAGTGGCAGAAAGATTGCCTGAAGACGAGCCATACATTGAACGGATTTATCCGCCGCCGAGACAATTCCCGTGTGAGTGCGCCAATTGCTTAAAGAAAAGAGGCGCTGATTTGACCACTGAATTGTTGCCATTAGACACACAAATACCACTACAGATGATGTCTGATTCGGCCGTTTTATGTAATATATTATAATTTTCTAACTTATATTCAAAAGCTGTCAAAATGGAGAATAACCCCAAACACTGGAATTTATTATGAAATCAGAGCTGAAAAGAAAGGCAAAGATCTCATGATTTTTGATTACAATTTTGGTTATGAAAACAGTCAATAGTCTATTCTATACCGTTATTGTCGTTTTTCTCTCTCTTTATGTATTGCTTTTGGGAATGAATTGATTTTTTTCTCTCTTTCACTCTTTCTTAGCAAATATTCTGTGCGATTCTTCTTTCTATAAGAGGACTAATATGTAATTTGTAATATGTAATAAGTTGTGATAAATCTCATTTTCATTTGATTTTTGTTGCTAGAAATAGTCAAAAGTTACTCGATATATGTTATTATTGTTAACAATCAATGTTTGTTCTGTTGTTTTTTATTTTTCAAAATAAATAAAAGTCGAGTAAAACAAAATTATTGTTATTAATGTTAAGAATATTTGTTATAAATTGATGTCTAAAAGCAATACGACTGAAAGTTGACTCATATTTTAAGGCAAATCGATATCACTTTGAATACTATTTGTCATATTATTAATTATATGATAACTGAGTAACTATTTTATCGATTTATGTTTGAAACGAATTTTAGTTTTGATTAAATTATGATATTATGACAAATAAATAACAGATTTATAATTCAATAAATAAACTAAACTTATGTTCAATAATTCCGAATCACAACTCAATGTTTGAACAAAAAAAAGCAAAAAAAAAATTTTCGCTGATTTTTGGATCATTAAGCGATTTATCTAAACCTGCAAACAATAAATATTTGATTATCAAGGTAAATATTTAAGCAAAATCATTTTGTTTTATATTTTCTTTTATTTGAATGTTTTGCCTTTAAGAATTAATTTAGCAAGAAACTCTTCTATAGGCATAAACTCTTCACGAATTCTCTTATTCCTGGATCTCATTTTGAAAGAAAAATTATTTTAATAATTGAAAATGTGTTTAAATGATCTTGCTCGCTCTACTTAAGGTAGTTCTTAGATGTTCGTAACGGATCGATACCATAATCACATTAAAAATAAAATTATGAGAATTGAATTTTTTTCGCAAAATAATAGCCATTTATTTCAATTCTGGACTCAACTCTAAAATCCATTTTATTGAAACCATTCCGTCAGTTCTGATCCCAATCTTTTCAGTCAATTAATTGTTTATATCAAAACATTAAATTATAGATCAAAAAATCCTATTTTTTTATTTCTTTTTTTTGTTATACTATTTGTAATAGAATTTAAGGAAAGAATAGTATAAAAATAATCGAAACATAAGAGTCGCGAATCAGTGATAAAGAAAAATAAAAACTTCTCTATAATTTGAAAATTGAAAAAATTAAATGACGAGATGTAAACACTCGAGTTATTCTTCAAAAAACAAATTCCCGTTCATTTTGACGACATTTAGGGCTTTTTGAAGACAACATAAAGAAGAAATATAACGCTTTTAAGTGTCGTTTTAAGCTCTCATTCACTGAAGTTATATATATTTTTAATTTATTTTTAGTACTGATTCTATCAAATTTTAGAATTTGCATATAAATGTGTGCTTGAACATTTCAAGCAACTCAAATTCATCATTTTTAAGCCACTCTTTGAAAATGATTTTAAAGTTAGAAATTCTGATCCATATTTTTATATTACGTAAATACAAATGAAATGTTAAAACTTTCCTTTAAAACGAATTAATGCTAGATCATTTTAGTTATATAATTAATTTTATATCCCGAGGTGCTCAAGATAAAAAGTACCTATTATCTAGTTGAGTTAATGAAAATAAATTACCGGTGTAGAATAGGTCTCCGATCTATGGGCTATAAATAGACACAAAATTAGACTAGCATATTTTATTGTTACAAAACGACAAAAGTATACATTGAGATGATGTGCACACATTGAGAGATGAACACAGAATGATAATTAGTAACAATTATTGATATAAGTATGCCCTAGTACATTCATCAGATTGAAATGTTAAACAATCCAAAGGAAATGTTACTTAACTATAGTTTTGTCAAAACAAAGGAAAGGCCTAAAAGGAAATCAATTAAAATGTTTTTTTTTAAAAAATTAATTAACAAAACTTTATTTGAGGCTATACTTATGAGAGCTTATCGAAAGTTGAGCAAGCTAATTAAACTTTATCTATAATGAATTTACTGGTGAATTTTAGTGCCGAAACTAATTTGCTAAGTTTATGCCCTGAGCATCACTGAACTCATAATAAATCAAACGACTGACGAATTAATTTGTCGCTTATTTTAATCAATTATTCGCTGAAATCATAATTTTTCGTTCATTTAAACCATAAAAATATCGATAAAATATTTACATTTGATTTAATATTCAAATTCCGGGTTCTTTAATGACTTTTCTTTAATAATAAACGCAAAGAGTTGTAATCCATATAAAACTATCTAAAGATAAAAGTGAATATTAATTAAAATATTAAATTTTTATATCAAATAAAGAGAGAATTTCATCAAAATTATTGAATTATTTATTTGAATAATTTGTTAATTCATTTGAATCTAATTCTTTGTAAATAAAAATTTCTTTTTGTGTGTAATTCATTGAATAAACAGTGAAGTCATTTTACACTTAATATAACTTATCTTTACTTTAATTTTGTCTTTTTTTAATTGAATTTCTTCTCTCATTATATTTTCACTTCAAATGAATTATTTATCTAAAACTTTGTCCAAGATTATATTTTGCAAAATAAAATATTAAATGAAATGTTCTTTATCTTTAAAAATTGTACATTTATTCAAATATATAAGCAAGCTCCTTTCAATCTATATATTTTCATCTCTTCTATAAAAACTAAATTTTAAAATGAAACTTATCATGGCCACTTAAAGACATATTATAAAGACATTTGAATTTTATTTCTTAGAAAAAAAGGTGGTTACCTTGGTTATGTAATACAATTTCGAAAAGAATGACAAAAAGAGTAAACCATTAAAGAAATGAGAAGTTTATTATAGCTCTGAATATAATTCAGTGGACGTCCGCTTTGTTTGTGTTTATGTTTCTCCAGAAAAAACTTAATGCAAAACAAAATTGATATAAAGGTTTGTAGAGAACAGAATATTATCATTATTTTTGGTACAAAAGAATAGTCGAATGAATGGAAAAAAGTTTTACTTCTGTTTTGAGGTATAATTTAAGTGAAATATAAAAGCACTTAAACGGGGGTCAAATCTCAACTCAATCCTTAATGCAATTCATTTCTCTCTTTCTTAAATGTATTGCAATTCATCTGAAAGATTGAAAAAAAATTTCACTCATTCAGTAAAAGTAGTTAAAAGATCAGTTCTCTGAACATCAATGGCTTTGAAAGGAAACAAAATGAGTTTCCGTTTAGATTCAAAAGTGGAAGAAATTGAGAAAAATTTACCAAAAGATTAGAAGAGAGTTATATAACTTTAATAAATGATATCATTGATAATCGAAACCAATATTTTATTTTCGATCTATATTTGTGTCAAAAAAGAATGTTATTTGAGCAAGGTTGATTTTGCCCAATTTATATGAATAACTATATAACGAACCAAATGATCGATAATTAGATCAAAATTATTATTTTCTCTTAAATTATCACAAAATTTTTATTCAAATTTATCTCAAACTTTAAATTTATTTTTTATCTAAGAATCTGTAAAAGTGTCGATAAAATGTGTAGGAATTGTGAAAAATATATATTTCTGAGAGAATTAGATAAGAATATTGAGAACCAATAATTTAAAGAAAGAAATTCAGACAATAGTTTCGATCCGTATATTCGATGTAATATTTTTCAGAAAAAAAACGGATTCAAACAGATTTGGAATTCGAGACTCAATCACAAGAATGTTGTTTGAAATAACCTTTTGAGTAACGGATGTCTCCAATAGATAGCCATTAACCTAATGTATTATTCAATATTAAGAGGAGTCATTTGTAGACTTTCCCATAGATATCAAGGGCTAAACACATAGAATAATATATTTTATAACATTTTCGAGTGTAAAATAACTTAACACAATATTTATATAATATACTAGGTAAATATTAAAAGCAAAATCTTCAATAAAGTAGATTATAAAAACGTTTGACGTGGGATGATTGAAAATGGATTAGCTTGTTCATCTCATGGTTTTGAATAATCCCAACGATTTTCTCAAAATTTAATGGTATTCTATACTTGAGTGCAATAAATCACATATAAAAAGATATTGAAAAAAGAATTCATTCATTCAATAGTAGTGTCAATGGTTTTCAATTGATATCTGAGCTTAACTTATATTCAATATTTCATATTTTGTTGATTTTTTTGAGTCAAAACCAACAAAAAAGTGAATCTAAATTCAGAAAAATTGATTGAAGCAAAGACTGACTCAGTTTTCATTTGAGAAACGCCTGAATCTATAGTCTGTCATCAGTCAGACAATGATTGGTTTTGAGCTCTTATTTGTCTGTCAGACATATATTTCACTCCTATTTATGAATATAAATGAAGCGATAAATTAAATTATAGAACAGAAAAATTCAATTCAACATAAAATTAGATTTATATCAATTTTATACCAAAATTCTTATATAAAGGGAGTGTTAAATAGATTTATATAATATTCTTATTAGTGAAGGAAACTTCACTTTTCTCAGGTAATATATTCAAATAATAATATTATTATGCAAGATTGAATATTCTTACAGTTTGTTGCTTTCAATTAGTCTTAAAAGCCTTAATCAAATGAGTTAAGCATTCCTTTCCCTAGAATCACTTCTTTTAGTATTTCTTTCAGTTTATATTAAATTCTTTGTTATTATTAATTGAGTTTAAATTAAAAATTCCCTAAATTGATAAAAAATAAGCTTGCTTAAATTAACGATATGAAAATTTTTGATATGAAAAAGTATATAATTATTTTTGAAAAAATTTAATAAAATTAATTGAATGAGAGCTTCACTGCAACCAACTCTTCTTTAATCAAATTTATTTTTTCTATTTTTTTATTATTTATTATTAAAACTAAAGCGAATAAACCTCTGTTTCAGACATTGTTTTGGCAAAAAACTTATTTAATAATTAATTTGTTTCACAAATTTTGATGTCATTTCATTTTTCATCGCATGTTTTCCAAAGGAATACATAATTGACTTCTGAGTGACAATAAATGAAAAAAAAATCCAGAAATTTGTTGGGCGGACACAGAATTGAGGGCAAGACATCTGCTTATAGTTTAGTGAACAGATTTTGTTTAAAAAATAATAATAAATAGTTTTTATGCTTTTATTGAAATTAAATTAATGATCCTATGATTAACTAGATATATTTGAAGGATTATTGCAAGGAGTAAACAGAATAATCCTTGTTTACTTTGTGTTAGAATACTATCATGATAAAATCTATAAAATATATACTAGATAATATCACATAAATAAAGAAGATAAACAAGGATTATAATGGCATATTTATTAGAATCAGTAAATCTGCGCTAGATCAAATTAAAAAACAATTGATTGGTATAATAATTTGGGATTAGAATTATCCTAGTTTATTATATTAAACGAGGATTAAATACTGAAAGATAAATAAATTTTACTATTATTTTCTGCATTTATTTGATTATAATTTAATTGAAAAAATTCTTTCCAAACGAAACATCTATTTATCAGATTTGGTATAAATAATTGAATTCAGGATTTTATGTGAATTTATCGCAACTATTTTATGGTTGAGTTATAAGGACTCCATTTAAGATGATTTGACATAATGTCCGTCGAAATAAAGTCCTAAAATGTGTCGATTTATTCGGAAAATTAAGTTAACTCTCATATAAAAGAAATTTCATTTATATCGAAGAAAATTCTAATAAATAGCACTGAAATCAATTGAATTGAAGTCGAGTTCAAAACAATTCAAATGATTACAACTATTGCTTTACTATTATTTTATTGAAGACTTTCACTAAAATCACTGAAAGAAAATGAAATTCTTGAGAACTATAAGAGACTATTAACTCAAAATCCTATTCACTCGAATGCATCAGAAAATGGGATTTCAGTTATCGATCAAAAAAATATTATAACAAAGAATTTCAAATTTCTAATAACAATTAGCAAGGCAATCAGACTATAGGGCTATTAGGCTCAAATGAAATTCTACTCCTTTTTTACTCTTAATTACCAGCTGTTAATCAATCATAACTTTGTTCTTAAAAAAATTAACTTAATTTTGTTAATTAAGTAAAGTATAAAAATATCAAATGAAAGTTAATATCACATAAAACCGATTTAAGTATAATATCAGAAAATATTGATTCAAAGATTCTCCCTCTCCCTCTCCCTCTCCATTTCCCTCTTCTCTCTAATGAATAACTGTATTATAAGTAAAGGGATGAACAGTTCACTGATTAACACATATTTGCAATTAAAAGTGTTCTGATTATTTTGAAGATAAATTTTTGCTGAAATTATAATTATTTCTTATGACTCATATCGAGTAACAAACTTTTGAAAAGAATTTTAATGAAAAAAGTCAACGAACCCATGGATTACAACAAACTAATCATTTAAAATTAAAATGAACATAACTTTTCAAGGTCTAATTTCAATTATTTCAAATTCAAAGGATTAACAACAAAATACTTCATATAATAGTTGTTAGGATAAAGAATTAGCAAGCATAATCATGAAAACGAGCAAAAGCTAAAATTTGAATTTCTAATGAAAGGCTTTAACTTAATTAAGCCAGTATATTTTATATTACTACATTATTCTTTAAACTCTAAAAAGTGATATAGGTTCTATATTCAAACAGGTTTTGCTCAAAATTCTTGAAATATATACTCAAATCTTTTCAAATATTTATTTAACTAAAATATATTTTTTTATTCGCGATTCAAAGAATTCAATAATATTTCAATTAATCGAAAATTCTTTTAAGAAAAGGATTTTTGATTTTAGATCGAAAATTATAGAGAAATTTGATCCTTCAATCTTTCAAATAAAATTCAATTTTACCATTTAATGGAATTTTCCAAAATAGAAATTCTTGGAAAACAAATAATTGAATAATAGGAAATTTACTAGTTACAAGATCAAATTCAATATCCAGTCTTTGGTTTAGAATTAATTAAACAATCATAAGACAAGAATAGAAATTAATTAAAGCCATTAATTATAAATTTTTTAATTATTATATTAAGGAATAGAGAATAGGCTTTATATGCTTTCGGTGAATTAGCAGAGATGGCTAAAGGGGGTGTATTTCAAAATACCCCCTCCTGAAACAAAAAATTTGAAAATACCCCCTTCCCTGGGACATTGAAACCTCTAACATTACGTTTATGGACAAACACTAAGTCTGTTGGGGTTTTTTGGTTCAGAGGGAGGTATACTTCTTGGGAGCGGACGCCTTTAATCATCTCGGGTGAATTAGGGCTCTTTTAAAATTGGCAACTCTTAGGAAGGTTTGCCCTAATGGAGCCTATATTGCCTATCAATGTTACTTTCGAAATGACTTTTATATTAAAATTCTTGTTTTGACAAAAAATTTGATTTCAAGAAATAACTGAATAAAAAATAAGTTATGCTTAAGTCTAAGTTTACGTCACATTTAATAAAACTTTTAAATTTAGAATAAGTAATAAGTAAAGAATAAGTATAATAGTTTATATTTGAAATTTATTATTAACAAGGACAATCTCAACAATAAAATTTATACACAGTTTCATAAATAATTAGTTTTAGAAACAATATATTAAAGATTTATATTAGAAAGTATTAAATGAGAAAAAACATTTTCGATATTGTTCTGGGATATTATTTCCAAGAATGAAATTTAGTTCAATCTAAGCCTTGTTTAGTGTACTGTTGAGAATTCTTTTTGTTGAGTATATTTCTATTCCATTCTTGTAATTTTCTTTTACTATAAGTAATGTATTATATTTAAATATATTTATTTAAAATATGTTTCATTAGAATTAATTAAAATAAATTGAAATAAAAGATTACCTCATTTTCTATAATTTTGATAAGTATTTAACCCATCAAATCGTTTGTTCAAATAATAGGTTCAGTCATTGAAATATGGGTCTGACTGTAAGACTCCAAAACAACAAAAGGTTTTGAAATTGAATTCTTTATTCGTCAAAACATTTACAATGAAATGATTTGCAAACTTTTATTAAATATTTTCATAAATATTGAATAAATTTAAATATTGAAGAAAAACATAATATTCTCGTTATTTTACAAAAAATATAAGAGAAACAAATTAAAATTATTGTTCTTGGTAAAATAAATGATCTTATAATAATAATAAATTGAATTGCCAAGTACAAAATTTAATTAATATATACAAGTTATTCAAAGAGGAACAATAAAGTACTTATTGTTCAAATATGAACTTGGTAAATCTAAAATCTTCAATAGAAAAAACTCTGAATTCAATTAAATCTCTTTTCGGTGACAAAGGAATCGGTTGACCCGAAGCTAATTCCAAGGATCTGATACTTTGAAGATATGCTTCGCTAAGGATTTAATTCTATATTTGAGGAGATTTTTGCCACTAATCTTATTCGAATCTATAAATTGGAGTGCCAAGATCATTTTTTACATATAAGAGATAAATAGTGTTCTCTGAGTAATAATAAATCAAAGGGTCATATATTTCCGTTTTTCTGATTTTTATGAACACAAAACGTTTTCATCGCTAAAATCTAGTGATAATCGATTGCCTTTATATCAGAAAATGTTATCATTCTTTACTTCAATATTTCACATAAAGGGTAATGTATTTCTCATAAGATGTACTACTATTCTAATGGCTTAATTAATGTACCATGCTCATTTCATTATTGAGTATTTGATAATTAGGCCACAAATGATGATATGGAAAGACTTAAAGGTTGAGATAATTTACTCGAAAATCGTATTTTTCTCTAATAGTGTTATTTATAACCTGATATGGATATACAGATATGATAGGAGTGATAGAAGGGATAGGAGTGATAGGAGTGATAGGAGTGACACTTTAATAATGGAGTTTTGAATTCCTTTAGAATCCAAATTGAAATCTTATTGATAACTGTTTTGAAGTTTGACTTTAATAGTGAACTCATTTTTCAGATTAAAGTTTGAATTCAAATTTCATTTGAAAAGTAAAGGAAAGCCATAAAAAGTTCATTTGTTTGTTAGAAACGGTGGAAATAATTTCATAATCAATCACTGAATGTTCACAACTAATGATAAACTTCTGTCAAAAACATATAAAGAGAATACAAATACAATAAAGAGTTGAGCGAAACATAAGATATTTGTGCAAAGAATGTGAGAAAAACATGATTTGTATGTTTTCTCCGTTCAAAGCGTTTTATGAATAAACAATTTTTGTTGAAAAGGATTTATATTTCTATAGAAAAAGAGATCTGAACTGAAAAACAAACTCTTCTATAAAATCGTGCAAAACATTAAAGAGTCGGACATTAGAGTTAACGGCATTTGTATATCTAATGGCAACTGTTCTGTGGAATAATCGGAATTCCTTCTGATCTCACAATCAAAACAATTGCATTCTGTGCCATCAGAACAGCCGCTGTCGTCGTCGCCGTTATGTTGAGACTCAACACAATTATTGTTTTCTACTGTTTTCTGATTATATTCTTCGTCAACAAAGATATCGAAATCCTTTTGTTCTGAACCTTTGATTTGATTTTTATTGTTTTCATTAATAATGACTTTTGTTTCATGAAATTCATAATTTATTTTTCCTTCTTTTAATTCGTTGTATTTATTTCGATCCAATTCTCCAATTCTTGAGCTCTGGTTCTTCTCTTTTATGCTTTTAGTCGATGCAATGGTAGACGAACTCTGGGAAGACATTACCATCAGATGAAAAGCTTTTTCTAAGAGCAAAATGAGAGAAAATATAATTATGTTTTGAAAAGAAATTAAAGAATATTAATCTCCAAATGAATGACTTCTCTTTAACTCATTAAAGACGCTTCAAATCAAGTATTTTTGAAAAGCCATTGAAACGGAACTACTTATCATTTATGTTGACTCTTCAATATTTCTAATGACACAAATATACTCATAAAAGACGAATAGGATCTCTCTCTCTCTCTCTCTCTCTCTCTCTCTCTCTCTCTCTCTCTCTCTCTCTCTCTCTCTCTTCATTTTCTCACTCACTCTCTCACTCATTGGTTATACCACTTATTCAACTCTTCTTTATCTGAATAATGAAAAAGCCTAATGACTAGCGATTGGGAGAACAGAATTTAATGAAAACTCTTTACCCAAATAAAGGAAAATGAGAGACAGAATTGGATTCTCTCATTCAGAAAAATAAAGTAATTGTAATCGTATGACAACCAAATTGATAGACATCTGAAATAAGAGCTTCAAATAAAGTACTTCTAATCAAAATACGTGAAAAACTGCAGATTTTCTTCTTTGAATTAGAATTCAAACTAAAAATGAAAGAAAAGAATAGGGTTTGAATCTAACCTAGAAATTGGTTTAAAACTATTTTATTCATATCAATATCAGAAGAGTTCACTAAATCGAGTATTGATTTATTCAGCAAAACATAATTACATTACATTTGGAATTAAAAATTTTAATTCATGTATGAAATAATGGTTTTATTAGACTATTTTACTATCATTTGTTCTAACATTCAATTGGACCGGAATTTTGAGGATTAAAGAAGATCTCAATTAATGACTGAATTTATTGCATCAAATATATTAACTTCAGATTAAAATTCTATTGCATTCAATGCATTAATTCAATCAAAAGCACCGAATTTGCAGAAAAACTAAATTTATGACATAAGACATGGAATATATTGAATACAATATGGTAAACAACTAGCATGATTAGTAAAAGACTCTCTCATAAGAGTAATATTTTGAAAAAATTAAATCTTAATTACCTTTTATTGAATGTTTTCTTTAAAAATGTTCACAAATTTAGAGTTTGATTGCATTTAATACTTGTGTACTCTTATATGAAAAGTTTCGACTGTTTAGTAATATAATCTGACTTTTGCTCTGAGACTTAAATATTTTTGTCAATATTTACAGAATATTCTGTTGGATATAGAGAAGGGCTTATATACTCTCCTTCTCCTCTAATAGAAAACAACTATTTTTCAATTCAGTTCTGCCGTCTATGAGTTCAAAATAAAGCCTATTATCTCTGGGATCAAAGCACTGCTCAATACTTATCCACTTTGGACAGACTTTGGACAGACATTGGACAGACTCATTCTCTAATCGATTTCTTTCAGAATTAATATCAATCGAAGAGATCAGTAAAATAGTTGTTGCTATCAATCATTCGTTTGGGAAAACAAAAAACAGATTTTCTGTTCAATTATAGTATGGTTTATGAGATGAAAAAAATGCAAAAGAATTCCATATAAACTCTTTATTTAACATTATTTTTATGCATTAAAACTATTAATAAAAACAATAAACATATTTATTTGCCTTCAAAAAATGAATACTAATTAGATTATCAAGTTTATTTTATGAATTTTTAATGAAAGACCTTAAATTTGAAACAAATAAAATGATGAGTCTCTCAAAAAATTAAAAAATATATGCAATTCTTTGGGAAATATGTTTTGATATTTTCTTTTAGTGAATTGATGTCAAGTTTGACGTTTAATCGGCACTTATTGTCAGTAAATATAAACTTGAAATACATTTCACAAAACAATGAAATCAAATATATTATTAAATCAATTAAATTGACGAACCATTTAATCAAAAGACTTTTCGTTTAATTAATATTAAAATAATTGTTTCAATTGATTTCATTACTCAATTGCAACAGAAATATATAATATTTTAAAAGTTTTATATTTGAATTGAATATCAGTCACGAAACGCATAACTCAAAAATTATTTTAAATATAAATTTTAAATTATAAAAATAGATGTGTCATCCCTTATATATATTCCGATTCATTGAATAACTTGCTCATTAATTTGCTAGTTGATTAAGAATAGCAACTCAACGAAATGAGATTTCACTAATGATAAACAATCAAGCTTTTAATTGACCAGAATATTATAAAAATTTGATCAAGGTAAAAGACTATCTATTATCACATTAGATAAGACTCATGAATAATATCCGTTAATTAAAAATGAACTTGAACTTTAATTGTACTTTCATTTTTTGTATACCTTTACTTTCAAATTAAAGACCATTTTCCAATGAGTAAACCCGAGTCCACTAAATATACCTTTCCCTACCCTTTCCTATCCTGATATTATATAAAAGAGATAAAAAGTTCTGTTAAATCGATTGTGAAATAAGTGTATAAACAGTGATATCTATAATCAGATTCAGTAAAAAAATGTTTAAAAATGAATCAGAGATGACCACAAACTTTAATTATTTTAATTGTGTTCAATGAAATCTTAATGATAGCACATTGAATCAAGATCAATTAATGCCAATTAGGCCTTATTTGTTGAGCTCTGGTTTAATTAAAAAAGATTGGAAGTGACGCTTATTTTAACCGAAATCCTGACAAATGATTTTGATTAGAGTCTACTACAGTTGAACGTCTCTGTAATAGAAAAGTGGAATAACAAGAATGTTGTTTAGAATTGAATAGAAGAAGTGGTGACACATTCACTACAAAACAACTGAATATACAGAATATTATTTGCATTAGAGATGAGTGCGTCAACAGAATAGCGGTGCTGTGCTGTAGATCACAAAACAAAATGAATACACAATTTATTAATGCCTTATTTATTTGATTGAATGCTTATTCCAGACCAGGAGTCGAGTCATTGAAATTTATTGACAAAAAATTTTTTTTTTTCAAAAAAACTTAATCTCTTTTTCTCATCAAATGATATGAAATTTTGATTTTTCATTTCCAATATATTCGAGTAAAATATTATCATGAGTTCAACTTATGTTTGTTTTAGACAATTGTGTCTCAACTTATTGTGTCTAAAGTTTTATTGTCGTTAAATCTATTTTTACTTTCTTCAAAACATTTGTTTTATTTGTTAATTAAAGTTTAATTTTTAATATATTCTGTTGTTTTAAAATACTTTGTTTTCATCTATTTTTGGGAAAAATCTCTTAAAATATTTATTATATAAATATTTTGTTTATAATTGAATTCAACAAAATGTAAGTAAAAAACATTCCTTTAAACTTAGTTTTGACTCATTTATTATATGTTTGAAGTGATTACAAGTTCTCAAAAATAAACTTAACCTCAAATATTAAGTATTCATAATTTTATGAGTGATTTCTATCTCATTTCATAATACAATGAAAGGGAAAGAATTTTTTAAGAAATTTTATCTTAAGTTTTCGTTTAAAATCAAATCAAAAGTTTTGTTAATTAATCGAAGATTAGTTTAAGAGTGTTTTCTAATGAAATGTTTGTATTTTAACTAAATTTATCACTAATTTGTGGAATTGCTTTCCAGAGACCGCATAAAACAGCAAAAGTGATTTGAGATGTGTTTTAGTGAACACACGAACTAAAAGACCAGTGCTTCCAATGAATTCCACTCCATTCTATGGTTTGCTTTCAAATTTTTCAGGTGTAAAAGATGTAAGTTTCAATTTATTTAATTAATTAATTGTAAAACAAAATCCATTAATTCTATTAATGATAGCATTTCTGTTACCTTTTATTTACAATGAAATGAGTTATTCAGTTCACTCTTCCCATATGTTTCTAAAAATGCAACAAATTTAGCTAAAGGTCACCCAATTTTCCAATTGTTGTTATGTCGTTCATGAGTGCCAAATGACCTTAACCAACTTAGTCAATATAACTATTTTTCACTTGTCTTTACTCAAAATAAATCTCTCATAAATTAGTTGCAAGATTAATATTTTATTTCATTGATACAGAAATGCGTTTCTTAAAACATGTTTTGAATACTTTCAGTTATAAGACTTAATGATTAATTCAATTGTTGTTAACTTTGACTCAATTCAGTGCCAAGAGGTTAACCGGATAAGAAGTAGCGACCAGTGCGAGTTTGTGCGCAATGTGGCCGATTGTGCCGACACAGACGGACTTATTAGTTATGTTCACTTAACTTATTGTGTAATTGGTTCGCCCATTCAAGGAATGATAGTTCTCTTCCTATGGCTTCTGGTACTCTTCACGGGATTAGGTGTGACCGCAGATGACTTGTAAGTACTTTTTGTTGTAATTCATATGACTTATTGACAAAAATAACAAAAAATATATACATAAAAACCAATTAATTCAAACAACGATTCAATCAATTAGAGAATAATAAGAAAACTAATATAAGTCAACACTTTTAATGAATTTCATTAAACATTTCAATTAATTCTGTCATTAATTTAACGTTTAATGGAATTTCTGATTAAATAATATTTTAATCGGACACAAACACAAACACAAATACAAATACACTATTTCTCAAAATATAAGTTTATTTTTTACTTAACTTTGTTTAAAAGCTTAGGTATGATCTAATAGAATAAATTGAATTTAGCAAGATCAATTCAATTAGATTCGGTTATTGACTACATAAGTAAATACAATTACATTAAATTCATGTAACTGTATATAGAGGTCACAGACATAGTGGGGTTCTTAACTTGGTAAAGCCAGACAAACTTAATTAAAAAAGCAAGATCATTTAAATGCTTTTTTAATAAAAATTAATGGTTTCTATTCAAACAACTATTCAACTGTTGTTTTATAATTTAATTAACACAACATTTGAATAATTTATAGATTAATTACTCAACTCTTAAATATTGAATTCATCTAGCTATGTTTAGAATTTATTATTCATCTCAAATAACATTTGAAGTAAGGGATAGCCAATGGGGGTATACTTTTATCGATCCTTTATTCATAGTTAAGGAAAATAGTTTTGATTGAAATTTCATGATTAAACATATTTTGAGCCCTTATTTTATTTTATCAAAAGTTTAATAAATGCCTAAAATATTTGATCGACAGCTTATGTCCGGCACTTTTAGTCATTTCCAGGACATTAAGACTTTCACATAATATTGCTGTAAGTGTTTCCAAAAGTTAGTGAAGACATTTAAGTAATAATTATATAATATTATATAACACTTAAAGGGCGTAACATTTCTGGCCTTCGGAAATGGCGCGCCCGACATCTTCTCCACAATCGCTGGTATTCAACAGTCAAACCCTGAACTAGTGGTCGGAGAGCTTTACGGTAAGCAATTTATTCTTTATAAATGCTATAATCTGTAAACAATATAAAAGGTGCTGGCATATTTGTCACAACAGTAGTAGCAGGTGTCATTTTCATATTGTCCGACTTTAAACCGATGGCTCGTCCTCTATGTCGAGATATACTCTTTTATGTTGTGACCACATTCATCGTATGGCTAACATTTTTAAGCGGTTCCATCAAAATTTCGCACTCAATTGCTTTCATTTGCATTTATTTATTTTACATCATAACAGTCGTCGGTTCCGGTATTATATACACTAAATATTTAAATAAAAACAATAAAACTGACGCCGACGGACCTCCAGAAGAGAGTAATTCAACTTTTTTTACATTCAATATTGAAATTAATGACTTCTCATTTGTTAAGTGTCCAGTAGAGTACAAAAACTGGTATTTGCGCGGACGTACTTCGGTCAGACATCAGTCGTTAAGAGACCATCCATTAGAGATATGGATGACGACAACTACGAAGGAGTGGTTCTAAGAAGTAAACTTTACTCAATTTTATTTCAATTCTTTCCTTTTCTATAAGTCAAGGGATGAGTTTTTATACAAAAAATAATAAATATTTTAATTTTTATAAAATCGAAAGCATTGATAGCATTGAAATGTACTTCAAATTATCAAAATTGGAGAATGTGTTGATTCAAAGCACTGGTGCTATCATTTCATGTTTTCATTATTGTTTGTAATTCATTAACTCTAATGGATTGCAATATCAATAACAAATTATAACCTAGGTCGTTGAAAATATTTATTTATTGTCTAAAAATATAAATGTAGAATCATCTTGCTCAAAATAAATATTCTTTATTCTAAAATAGGGATAAAATTTCGTGACGCTGGGGTCACATCCCCTCAAAGGCGAAGGACATTACATAACATTCTTCAGCCGTACGCCAATCACCGAAAGAGTTCAATATTCACAGTTTCAGAAAAGTGCGAAAATGATGATTGTCCAGAGTTGCCCAGAGGTCGATCCGTTCGAAGTCTGTACTCTTCATATAAAGATTTGTTATTAATGTTTAGTATTTTTAGGTAATACTATATCTGACCCCTCATTTCCAAATCATACGCCAATTGTTGGCCAAAAGAAGAATTTACTCTTACATTCATTGAGTAAATTAAGTGTGAATAGTATACTGTCCTCTGAGTCGCTAACATTTGTAATGGACGACTGGCGAGAATTCCTTATCCAGATTTGTCCCATTGATTTGCAGAGTTTTAAAACTGACCCTATTCATCTCAAAATATTCGCAGTTTTTAAAGTAAGTCAAACACTTTAAAGTATTTTTATTATTAGAGTTATTTTTAACTTATTATTCAATGATTTCTTGCAAGATCCATTTATTATATATCATAGAATTCTAATTTTAAGAGAAATTATTAAATTAATGAGAAATGATTTAATTGGTTTAAAGGCTCCCATTTATTTCATACTTACGATAACAACACCGGTTGTGGACGAGGAAAGTGAGAGACATAACTGGTGTAAAATACTGAATATTTTGCATATCATAATCAGTCCGCAGGCCTTCCTCTTCATTACTGAACGTATGACTCATTCTATTAATTTGGTTTCAAATAATAACTTAATTTTCTAAAAGTATCGAATGATTACAATTTGTTGGTCGAGGGAATAGTTTTGGCCATTACTGTAGTCATTGCTCTCATTGTTTTACTGACTTCAGTGTCAGACAAACCTCCGGCCTATCACTGGGTTTTCGCTTATTTTGGTTTTATAGTGTCTGTGGCCTGGATTTACGCGTTGGCCAACGAAGTGGTTGATCTTTTGACTGCTGTGGGCGTTATCTTCAATCTGAGTCATATACTTCTGGGACTAACAGTATTAGCCTGGGGTAATAGTGTTGGAGGTATGGCTCACTTCTATCAATTCATCTTTTAATCAAATTTTTTGGTAAAGATTTCATATCGAATATAAGTATGGCTCGCAATGGATTCCCACGAATGGGTATCTCTGCCTGTTTTGGTGGACCAGTTCTCAGTAATTTTCAAACAAATATTTATAAGAAATTCTCTAAAATTAAAATTCTGTTTCAGATATGCTCTTAGGAATTGGAATACCATATACAGTCCTCTTAAGCAGAGGTGTAACTGTCGAGGTAACTTTGATCACTTTAATATGAACTAGCTAGATAAATCAAAAATTATATAACTATTTAAAACATTGATCTAGCTACATTACTC
The DNA here is from genome assembly GCA_034695785.1 of Galumna obvia. Taxonomy (NCBI): domain Eukaryota; kingdom Metazoa; phylum Arthropoda; class Arachnida; order Sarcoptiformes; family Galumnidae; genus Galumna; species Galumna obvia. The sequence continues at coordinate 3,774 of JAQFZM010000801.1, read as the reverse complement.
AAAAATGGTGACACTCCTCTATTCAACGATAACCCTTAGTTTGGGTTCAACTTTACTTATAATGTTTGCTACAAAGTTCAAGGCTACAAAACTTCATGGTTATTATTTAATATGTATATTCTTGTCATTTTTAACACTGGCCTGTCTTATTGAATGGCACATCATTTAATTTATTCACTTTTATAGAGTTTTGTAAATATTATTGTATTAATATTTTAATAATAGTTTTAATAAAATTAACTCAAATATTAAAAATCAATTTATTATATTATCGTAACATTTGTTTTGAAAACAATTAAATAATAATATTATTAATAAAAAATAATATAAAATATATTTTCAATGTTTTCAAACCTCTTTTATGTTTTTTGTTTAAAAATCTATTCAAATGAATGAGAATTCAAATCAAATATCCTGGTTTATAATTTATTGTTAGCTCTTTATTAATTCATAAAATATACTTTGAATAGAATATATTTACTTATTTATTGTAATATAGTGTATATCAGGTGTATATTATAATATAGAATCTATATTATAGATAAAGAATTTGATTTAAATTTGAATCAAAAGATGTCAGTAAAGTAAAGTATCTAGAACAACTTAAGCTTAGATTATTTAATATTCTTTTTATTTATTACTCGAAATAGTTGTTATCTCGAAATATTGAGAATATTATAATAAATTTTGATGAAAAACTCAAACAATTCTCAAATATTAAACATTTAGTGATAAAGTTTTTTGATTAAACATTTTTAGAGACAAAAATTTTCATTCAAATAAAATTGGATTCAATGGAAAAAAAAGTCATTTGTTTTGTGGAATTATATTTGTTTGATATTTACACTCAAATCTCTTTAGGGATTCATAAAAAACAATTCAATTGACGAATAAAGTGAACGAAAGTGGTTCTATCTTGCCATGAATATGACCAAGAATAAAATTTTTACCAATTCAACAATAAATTTATTATTGGATTTGATTTGATTTTGTTATATCGCACTCCTTGTGATCCCATTTGTCAGACGTGTATTGAATGAGATCTTTATTAATAGATATCTGATTTCTTGTAATAATAATAACTGTGAACTCAAACCATATAAGTATATATTCTATGATAATAATATTAATATTTAGGAAAAGAGAATGGATATATACAATACATGGATAAATACAATATCTTTATAGGAGTCTAATTCATCGAAGCGTTAAGACTGGATATAATAACATTTCATCTGAGAAATTATGAATTAGTATCGCATCCAAAGGATTTGAGGCTTATTTTTCAATTGAAATTAATTATATTAAATGAGTAGAAAATAATTAGTGTGAAAGCCGTCAACAAAATGTCAAGTTTATAGTAAACAGTATTTTTCATTCGTCACTATTTATTGGGACCGAATTGTCTCCAAAATAAGCCCTAAAGTAATACTCACTTCTATTTCGCTTCTTTTGTTGTATTAAATCAAATGAAAAACTTTTTGGTCGAATAACAAACACTAAAAAAAGTTATATTACACCCAATAAAACAACAAATTTTGGACTTTAAATGTGTTTAATTATATCAAATAAAAGCCTATTTGAGAGAAGAGTACGAATTTTATTGGAAACTCTCGTTTGAAATCAAAATAATAATCATTGAAATAAAAACCAGAATTAATGCAATGTTTTACTACACTTTTGTCGGTAAAATGAATTACCAAAAAACAAAATCATTGGACAAAAAGGCGAACTTCCGGCTAATTGTTAGGAAAATCTCAAGAATTTTGTCAAACAATCAGATTCTCTGAATTACGGAAATCGGATTCTGTGCTCTTCTTCTTTAGTTATCCAACGAATAGAAAGCAAACAATAATTTATAATAAATTACAGTTCCTTTCGATTGTGTTAAACAATATTTTAAGGGAAAAACTGTGGATTTCCAGTTAGAAAAATATTTCAATTCACCGCTGGTTTGACAATAAATAGTGAACTTTTATATGACTTTACAATTCATTGTCTAAAAAGCATTTCATGAGATTCTGTTCCTAATGTTATGAAACGAATACTCGAAGCAAAACAAAAAAGATATGAAATAAGAGATTTATTTAAGTCTTTCATAACGTCTTTCCGTAAAAAACACTCTAATAAAGGGATAAAATAGTCGTCAATATCTTCACAGAAACTAAAGATCGGTATAAATCCGGGCCTTAAATATAAATAATTGCTTTTCATTCATCCCTTGTATTACAAATATATCAAATTACAAAATTATAAAGATTGCTTTAAAAACTAATTTTATCAATTCATATGATGACTAAAATGTTGACCCCCTTGGCAATCCTTCATAAATTATTAAACAACATAAATGGGTAGATATGTAAAATGTACAAGTTTGTTTATCCAAGAATCTGACATTTTGTTAGTTTAATGTTTAAATATGTTTTTAAATTTACAAAATTTTCGTTTTAAAATTTATTCCTGAAAAACATCCAAATAAGCAAAGTTTGAAGGTATAAAGCATCTAGGTTATATAGAGCCAGGTTAGGCGATTTAATAAAATCGGTTGAAGGGAAAAAATTGGGTTTTATTCTTATGTCAGTTCACAACTTAAATGGATTTGAATATAAGTGAAAGAAATGGTGACTTTTAAAACATCGATACTGTTCTTAACTAGTGTGACCAGGTCTAAACCAGGTACTTTTCGAAATAATAAATATTTACTCCACTCAAAAATAAGTACGGGTTTAAATTTTAAACAAAAGTTTCATAATCAGTCAAAATTTACCCTATTGTGTGAGATTCAATCAAGCATGATATTGTCAGCACGAGCTAGAACAAATTTATTAATAGACTAAAAAATAGATTTATATCTAAATTGTGAAATATTTCTCATTATTAAACCATTCTTTCACTCAATTCAAACAATTTTTTGTTGAAAATTCAAACGCATTAATAAAAAGTCATAAATTTATGTATTTATTTTATACTTTTCCTTTAATTTTAGATAAAAATTACAGTTTTATTTCAATTTTTTAATGTATTTCTAATAAAATAATATTCAATATTTCTAATAATATAAATTATATTATTAAATAAATACAGTTTATTTTACTTACTTGTACCTTGTTAAGTACAATGTCAAATATAGTTTACCTAACAAATAGCTTGCAACTTGTAAGTAGGATCATACTAAATTAAGTAAGTCTGGTCACTTTACTCTTGATTCTCAATATATACTCTTCTGAGACTTTTTTGTGTTTCAATTTTTTTTATTTTAGGCTTAAGTTCAATACATTATTTTGTTTTTTTATAACTTAAATACGTTTTTGATATCAATTTGAATAAAAACCTATGGATTGAAAAACTCGTCCTTTGAAAACATTTTGAAATTTTGTAAAAAAAAGACTATAAAATCATATAAAAGATTCTTAGGAAAAGTACTCTCAATCTATCAAAAAAGTATATAACTATAAAAAAAGAAAATTATTAAAAATAGAGAACCAAAAAAAAATATTTATAACACATTTCTGGAGTCATCTGTGCTATGAATTACGGTTTGAATAATAAGAGTTGCATGGCTATAATCAAAATGAAGAAGGGAATAATAATAATCCATGATCAAGTTTGATGATAGAAATATTGAAAGACTTTGTTTAAAGTCACTCAAATGAAAGATAAATTTTAAAGTTTAGCAAGTATATATTTACACAAATTTAAAATTTGTTTACAAACAAATAACATAAAAGTATTGAGATATACAATGGTATTACTAATCTCTCTCTCTCTCTCTCT
>JAQFZM010000800.1:0-24626 GCA_034695785.1 Galumna obvia | reverse complement strand
TATTTTTGATTTATATTTGGAAGCGATTGAAATGATTAGCGAATTGACTGTCAATTAAAATAGTTTAAACCGTTTAGCGTTTGTTCGGCAAAACCACGAAAGGTTTGGGTGCGCAGACTCTTCATATCCTGTGCTAACATTGAGAGGAAAACTTTTTTCTTGCATAAGGTCTGCACAACACATAGAGAACAGACTAGTATTCATCCATTCATTTAGAATCAGTTGTGAAGTTCACTACTATTTCTCTAAACCCAAACCAAGTGCTTTACGGGAGGTTTGAATGAATTCGGTGTAGAAGTCAATGTTGCATACCTTCGGTACAGCACTTGAGGGAAATAACTTATAATAAACTCTTAGATTTAAGACTAACTTCTGTTTATGTGAACGAAACGCGTCTCTCGAGTATAATATAAGAGTTAAGAAAATATGGTATAAATGTCTTCGTATATAAAAGTAGTGAAAGTCGTGACTCTTTCATATCATAATACTTATGCAATATTATGTCATATCATATAATGTCTATCGGAAGCGTTGTGTCAGTGCTGGCAAATGGCACAACATTGACAACTCTGTGTCGTCAAAGATAACGGAACAGAACACAAGTCTGACTTACATTGAAATCGATTGTCAGTCGAATAGTGATTAGCTTTCAATTCAACCTTCAATACGATATTATCGTCATTACAGCCAAAGAGACCATCACTTGTGTTGACCACAACTTTTTATCTTTTCATACATTGATTTGTCGACGAATTTCAATTATTTGTGGCATTTTCTCTACAATATGTGTCTGTCATTAGTCGTTTGGTAACCTGTGCTCTATATTACCATTAGATATGTCTCATAATAAATGTTCAAAATATTTGACTTTCACTAAATCACAACAATTTTCGTTTAATAAACTAATTAAGAGAAACGACATAAGTATTGCAAAAGTGTTGGCAACACTTTTTCTACAAATATTCGCCAACAAATCTAAATCGACGTCAACTCTAGTCATCAAATCATTAATTTTTGTTTTTATACTTAGCCTTCAAATTCATAAATTAGTTGCCAGTAATTTACGTAAGTCTACAAACATTTGATTGATTGTCATTATTTTCTTAACACTTTTTACTAAAGAATTGAAAAAATAAACAGAAATTCTCTTATATTTCATCATATCTTTGCTATGAAAAGCTTCTAAACATATCTATTAAAAGATTGAGTCAAAAATGTTTTGATGTGTTTATTTTGGATCCATTTTATTGACTCAAACAAATAATAATATCTTTGATGTAAAACAAAAGTTTATTTCTCTCTTTTTTTTTATAGAAATTAACTTTTATTTTATCTGAAAACCACTTCCTTTGAGTTCAGTATTGCTCTAAAATTTGATTGACAACAAAATAGCCATTAATTTGAGTAATGCATAGCATTGATCCTAATCTTGAATTTTCACTGAATTTTGATGACTATTATTAAAGATTTTAATCGATTATTTTCGTGAATAGAAACTTGAAGTATACTCTTGTTAAATATGTATAATTTTATTTGCATTTCTATAGATATAAACGACTTTATTTGCATTTTTAAAATTATATGCATTACTTCTCATCGATGTTCCCGAGTGTGACAGTATTCCAGTTAGTTTAGTCAGTGTAGTCCTGGTATTTCAAACAAAGATCTATTTTCCTTCTCTTAAATAAATAACAAACATTTTTGGCAAAAGTTAGTCAGCTTTTGATAAATTTGTACGAATGGAAAGTTGTTTCGACAAATAGTCAGCGAAACCTAAAGAGGAAAATACAAATACTTTGAAGAAAGAGTCGGAGAGAAGAGAGAGAAACGTAGAAAACATACAAAACAAATACAAAATACTTATTCAACTGATTTGAAAGCAAAAATAGTTTTTCTTCGGATAGAATTTAATCCAATAATTCAAATTCAGATCTCTTATCGCTAACAAAATGTTAGTGAGAACTACACCGTATTCTATGTTATCCTCTTTTATTTGTTTCTTAATTTTCGGTGACTTCTCTGAGAAAAAACAGTCTTTTATGGAAATAAATTATTTGTTTGAATTACATAAAACTTAGATATTTTTTGCATTAAAAATGATTAAAATTTGATTCACTCTTTTGTTGATAAATAAATTAAAATCTTGTCTTAAATATTCAGCACTTTTTTGTAAAGAGGTTTAACTGGATTTCAAAGTATTATTATTATTGAAAGAAAGAGAGGAGAGAGAGAGAGAGAGAGAGAGAGCACTCTCTTTGAGTAAAACTATGTATTGAAAAATGAGGAAAGAATTTGCGACTCAAACGTAAATGCTTTGCTTATTTCAATACGGGTTCGCCTTTCGTTGTGACTCACGAACCGTTCCTCGAGAAGCTCTGGGAATAGTAGAAGTAAAAGACTGAAATAGATTTTTTGAAAGTGAAACACAATTTTTTTAAACAATATCTTCGTATTGTGAATGTCTTTCATAGACCGTAACACTTCTATTAAGTTTGTTAACTACTATTACTTTACCGATAGAGTCGAGTGAATAACACATGAGTAGAGTTTACATGAATTTCATGGAATAATTTAATTCATGAAAATACTCTTAACGTAGTCTTTTGATAAATTTTTAATGAATTTAAAAAATGAATATTTTAGTGTATTTTCAATGAATTCGTCAGATTTTGATCCTATGATTATCGGTTTTGAAATATTGATTTAAATTTTTTGTTTCCTGTGTTTCGCCCATAATTAGCATTTCAAAGATGATATCGACTCTCAAATAAATTTCTGTTGACTTTCGTTCAGAAATTTCTTATGATTTTTGTGAGATTTTAAGTTATTTTTCAGATCTTTAAAAGAGATTCAAAAAAATTTAAAATCAAAGCATTTTCCGAAAAGGGATTCTTTGGGTTCAGCCCAAAACCGGAAAATCCTATTTAATTTCGATGAAATTAAATAATTTTCATAAAATTTCTGTCATAAATAAAAAAGAGGAAAATGTTTGATGTAATTTGTAATAAATTGATATTTAATGGAGAAAATTATTTGTGGTAAAGGTTTGCAAAAAAAGAGTTAAACATATTCTGATTGATATGAAAAAAGAAAGAAAAATATCAAATTTCTAATTAATCTCATCTCAAGAGAGATATAAAATGGTTGTATTCATTCTGTGCGTTATGTATTTCAACAAAGTTTTTTAAACGATGAATAGTAGGAGGAATACCCTCAAAACGATATACCAGTAAACCCATCACAAGGCGAGAGCACAGACATAAAGTGAAGGCACACCTAAAACATTGCATTGAAAATAGTCGGGTCCTTTAGTTCTTGAATAAAGGACTGTTCTTCTCAATAGTGTTTCAGCGGGAGATTGTAATCCTATTGTATGCGAAGGAAAAAAGTATGGAGACATCACTCTATTTATCACTCGTTTCTGGCAATCAGTTTCTCAATGAGCCGGACGTTGACGTTAACCGACTCGAGTCGTGTCTAAAGAAATGCCACTTTGACTCGAATGGGCAACACTTTTCACTTAAACCAATTACTTCATGACTACAATCACTTTGATTATGATATATAGCTTTTTCTCTGACTTTGAAAAATTCTATCTCTTCTATCGCTTCTCTTCTAATCTTATGGTTTATATAAAACAGTGAAATGAGTGTATATTAGAGTGACGTTAATATAATTATCAATTCATATATTTTTTAATTTATTGAATTCTGTTTACTATTACTTTTAGAGAGAATTAATTTTATGCAAACCATCGACTAATTAATAAATATATAGTGTTTAATGGATGGATGTGTGCAGTGGAACAGCACTTAATAATCTACGGAATTGCTGTCATTCCCTCATCAGAGCCAATGCGTTGAAATCTGAATCCCTTAATAATATCTATAATAATAGCCAACAGACGAGTAATTCTTTGTTCACTTTTAGCGTTCCCTCCGATTCGGTATTCCTTTTTGAATGTCTTTTTTGAGGAATTTATTCTTTAAATTGGATGCGAATAATTGATGGCATTATTAAAAAGAATTACTTTCTCTCCTTTCAATTGAATGTATAGTTAAGCACAAATGGAAACACCGAACAGACCCCTAATGTTTGAAATTCACGTAAAAATAATTTTGAAGTTTCAAACCATACCATATGTCCAAAAAAGTACTTCACTATTATTGACCCCAAATAGCGAAACACATTTTGTTAAATAAAGTAATGCTTACAAATATTTTTTTGTGATACCTTTCCACTGGTATTAGCGATTATAGCCGTTCTGTTCCTATGGTTCGTTTTATGGATCTATGGAAGGGATGCCATAAAATGTTTATAAATAAATTTGCATTTTGTCTGCACTATTGGCACAAAAATCTAAAATTTACAGAAAATGTTTTCGAATCACATTTTTGAAGGAATTGGCTGTAAATATGACCGAAATTCTTGATGTTTAATAACTGGATAATTGGCATTTTTCTTGCGATAAGTTATTCATTGAATTCGGAATTAAATATTTTAGTGGAGTTTCTTTGAATAAACGAATAAACCGGAAATAATTGATTGAAGGGATAATAACTTTCTATTTGTTCTGAAAACCATTCATTCGTTTTCATGACTTGAAATTTGTTAAAATAGTTAATTCTTTATAAGGAGTGCCTCGAAATGCCTTTAAATTGAATGTAATATTTATGAGAATCAGTTAATAAGTTATTTGACACTTCATTTCATAAATGAATGCCATTCTGTGACTTATTTGTGTCGATTCTTCACTTGAATATCTTGAATGTCTGCAATTGACTTCATTCTTGACATCTTTTTCATTAAGTTTTGAAGTTATTTGTATTTCTATTTGAAAAGTCATTTATTGTATGGATTGTATGACTTGTTAAGACTTTCCTCAAACAATACCAACTCTTTGAGTGAGGAAATAATGTGTTATTTTAAAAATTTTTATGACTCATACAATGATATTCGAGAAAACAATTAAAACTAATTCGACGTAACGTTTATTGAGTTGAGAGTCAAACGTGCCGTAAGAGTGGCAACAAATTGGGTTAACATTAGTTTGTGTTTTGATGTAAATAAATGACTCAATCAATACATCTGTAGTTCACATCTCATCTAATGATTAATTTTTGGATTCGTTTTTCATAACGACATATCTTTTTGATAATGAATTTCATATTAATATTGAAAGTATTCTATGATTAATATGAAAATAAATGCTATCATTAGAAAAGCATATTTTGTTACATAAGTTTCAGAGTTAAGACCAATAAATAAAAGTGTGTTTGCAATGAAGAATCGATTTTTACTTATTATTACGATAGTAGTGCTGCCTATGCTCTATGTGGAGGGTTGTGCTGTGTATGAGTAGGTGTCCCTCTCAATAAACTGATGACAATCTATGAAATGGAGGTATATTTGCATTTTTCTTCATTTGAATTATACCTGAATATCATAAAGAATCTAATGACTAATGACTGCAATTTTCTGCAATAAATTATTTCAACAAATATTAACTTACGTTTTGCATAAGTATTCGCCTCTCAAATGACTTTGAAATCCATTACCAATTCTGATGTTTATCTCTAACTTTCAATGAGTCTTATAATTGATTTCCTGAATTAGATTATGTTTATTCATGTAATCAAAAATTAATTTTTAATTCAATTATTATTTTCTCATACATTGCATATAAAGTAGTCTATCAGTGACTTCCCTTTTGTTGGAAAATATTTGATTTATGTCTGAAATTTTCGTTTTAATCTCAAACTTATTATTTTCATTAAATCCTTTATCAATAAAACATTGAGTCTAACTAATCTAGTTAATCTCTTGGAAAGTTTTTCCATCATTAGTGAAACTTAATTACTAATAATTGTTAGTTTCGGTAATGAATTTGTAGTTATTTTATTGGATTTCGTTAGAAATATATTCATTTATTCTATGAATAATCGATGAAGAAATTAGTTCTTTAAATGTTGAGATTTACAAAGATTTCACATTTAATTATACGTTTACTTCGGATGACTTTTCATTTCTGGTGATTTTATACGACAAGCAATATATGAGTCCAACGACTGCCAACTTTTGTCACTTATTTTTAGTCAGTATTTATATTTTTATTATTTTGTTAATGATATGTGACTTAACGCCTATTTCTCTTAAATTCTAAATTTGTTTCAAAATACAAACTTTAATATATTATCTTATAAGTGGCAAAAAGCCAATTGTCTTTACTATTAATGCCACTTATGTCACATATTCTTAATATTTTTGATCGACAATTAAGATATTTATATGAAATTTGTTGTTTAAGTTATTTGTTTTTCTTAATTTGTATGAAAACATTTCTTGTTTTAGATCTTATCAAATGATTATTTTTAATATTTTTGTCCAATTCTTCTGCAAAAAGAGAAAACATATGTTTAAATATTAGTTTTATCCTATTTTTTTCAAATTAGTCTAATCGTGAATAAAAACTTTAATGGATTTACATTTTAATTGACATATTTAGTGATATAGTTATGTAAATATATTAAACTAACATTTCTCTCTCTCTCTCTCTCTCACACACACACACACACACACACACACACACACCCAAACACACAAATTGAAGGAAAATTGGGATTTAAGTTATTTTAAACTAATTTGCAAAACTCACGGATAGATAGAATTCAAAAGTAATTTAAAAAATAAAATGAAATGAAATAACAATATTATTGTATTACTATATTAATGGACTAAATGTTTATTTATGGATATTTTGTTTTTTCGAAAAATAACAGATTATTATGAAATATGAATATGATTTATGTCGACCCGCAATGAATACATTCATTCACTCATTAGATAATAATAGGCTTTAGAATAATGAGGCGGTGGTGGCCTCCACTCCACTCCACTTTACTTGACTCTAAGGGTGCATATTGTCTATGGCTCGACTGTTATTCCCCATCCGCTAAATATATAATTTTTTATTTAATTAGTTTTTTATCTCAATTTTTCCAGAATTAGATATCCTTTCGTTAGAGATATTCTCTGAAGAAATCAAAAATATTAAAAACTCAGTCATAAGTCATATGAGAAAAGTTTTTGTTTTTAGAGATTACAAACAGCGAAGTGTTTGGTAAACATAGAGAGCACTTCGACTGACAATTCTTTTAAAATCTTTTGTTTAAAAGTTTTCTTTTTTTTCATTTGTGTTTCAGTAGTCAGCGATAAAAACACTAAAAACACTAAAAAGAATTGTCTCTAAATTTTGAGGAAAAAATTTATTTTATTGCAAACAATTATTTTTTTTTAGTATTATTTTGATTATCCTTTGGAGTGAATCACGTATTTTGCAGTCAAAAAGTTTAAATAAACACTAAAAACTAAAATGAATTTTTTTGAGTTCCTTTGAATAGTTTTTGTTTTATAGCAGTGTTTTGGTTGGTCTTTGATGTGCTCAGAATATGGCATATAATTCAATAAAAAATTTATTCACAGTTTATGAGCGAATCAGTCCTTTGGATTGATTTGTCTTTGGACTGATTCTTGTATTCTACAAATCAAATGCTGAGCTAATCATACGGTGACTGCACTTTATTTTCGATTCAACTCAAATTATTTGACTATTTTTATATTATTTTCTTCACTCTTTGAACGCCACTATTTTCCGCTTAAGTTTTTTATATGATTTTCTCTCCTTTGGATCACTTTATGGTATATCGATTGGACAGATATTTTGTGAACCTTATGTCAAATGCTTGCCATTAATCTTCACTCTTATTATATATGGACTGCACTTCACTCTATTTCAATATTTGATGAATTCTTGGCTCCCGATTATTATATCGGAACACAAGTGAAGAGAAAAATCTAAAATATAGTTAAAGTTATTATTATATTATATATAAATCTTAGACAACACTTCTTGTATGAGTCCGACTCTTCGTTAGATAATCATTGCACTCGAAAAATATATTCTGGGTTTTGATATATATTATTGATTGAATTTTTCCATAATTTAATTTTGTCTAATGTTTACAAAAAAAGTCTCTTTTTCTCATTTCTTTGATAATTTCATAAAACAAAAAGATTTTTTGAGAAATATTTGTATTTATTTTCAGTTTTGTATACAATAGAGTTCTCATAAATTTTATATTTTTTCTTCTTTTATGAATAAATGATGAAAACAAATAATAGTAGAAAATGAAATGAATATATAAAATGAAAGATGTTTTATGTAATAATAAGTTATAAAATATTCTGTTAATGTTTTCGTTAGGTTTTGCTTTTTTATTCAAAATCTTTATTTTAATGATTATTTTGATGGCGAGCGTCAAATGGCAATACTTTTTATTTACTCTCAATTGCGTTAAAAGTCGATAAAAAGTTTGATTATATATAAAATGATGAACACATTTAGTAGTCAATAGGTTGAGTTATGTTTTACATAATATCCTGGATATAATAACGTTATTATAGTACGAAAAATGGAAGATATTTTTGAATTGAATTCGTGACCGATAACTTAGTTATAAGAGTAGTATATAAATTGATTTAATAGCCGTTGCAAACAAACTATAACTATATTTATTGTTCCTCAGAATAATGGTTGCAGTTTTGCTCGGATCTGATCAGTGAACTCAAGCAGAAAACTAAATTGTTGTTCAAATAAAGGCTTATTTTATTGATTTTGTCAAAACGAGAAGTTTTTGTTGGCCTAAAATTTGAACGCTTTTTATCTCAAACTTAAATTTGAAAACAACTGAAATCTAATTAAATATTTAATTATTTGCAAATATATTACTCGAAATAATAAGTTTTTCGATAAGATACGCCAAATCTCTAAAGAAAAAAGGACTGGATATTTGATTTTGTAGACTAATTGCGAATTTTGTCGTTATTTGGTTCAAAGAATCACAGCTTCGAACCAAACGGTATTGAATTGGAGCCCAAAATGAGCTTAACTTAAGTCTTGAAATGAGACACCAAATTGAATACAAGAGAAGACATAAACGAAGCATAAAAACAGACTAAATATAACTTAAGCCAAAAATAACTTTTTTATATCGAAGGATATCAACAATAATAATATTAAATGAAAAAAATATTTTTGATGCGAATGTCAATAGAAATACTTTTTCTGAAATAACTCTAAAAACTAAGGGAATTACTCTAATATCTTATTATTGAATGACTCGATTTCTAATAGAATACTCTTGGAAATATTGCTCTCTATCTACAAGATTAATAACTTGGGAGTTTCATTTAAATGAGAGTTAAGGCCTAAAACAACAACAAAAATATTGCAATTGAATATATAATGAATTTTGAGCTAAAATGCATATATTAATCATTAATTGACTGAATATTTCATCTTTTTTTTGAAACTAATTTCACCCAAACTTTAGTTTATTTTCTAAAAACCAAAAGAAAATGTTTGAGTGAAGAGAAAATTAAGATTAATTTCAGTGTGAAATCGTCACTTCAGGAATGATTACTTCGTTTTTATAGAGTTTTTAAGTTTAATTTTAGATTCGTATCGGATTTGAATTTTAGAGAAAATGAATGAACAGAAAGAGTTTTTAAATGAAATATATTGTGAATAACTGAGTGAAAAGGGATCGCTATAACTCTTATACATGAGTTGTTCTGTCGCTTCGATTTGATGAATGATTTTCTATTACATGTTTTGCAACGAATGTAGGCTTTGAATTGACTCAGAATTTGATTTAATAAGAAGTTCTGTTTTCAATTTATTCAATCGGAATGAAAATTGCTTTCTATGAGACTTTGTGTCTAAACTCGTTTAATGGAAGCAAACAATTTTGAATTAATGATTTATGTGCGAGAATTTTGCCTCTAATCAAATTTCAATGGCTTCTGATAGCCTATCACTGGTTGTACTGATTGTAGTGATTGCTATTCTTCAGTCAAACAAACGATAGGCTCTCCTTTCCAAAGCCATTAACTGTTTTGAATTTGAAGCGTAAGAAAATCGGTCGAAATCTATAAGAAAACATAAGACCTCTTCGAAGGCATTCAGTCATCGATTTAATGGCAAAAAATGTTCTGAATTTTTATTACTAAAACTCATCTCTTTGGGAGTGCTTTTGCGCTCATATGAAGTACAGCACATCCTTTAAACGTTAAAACTGAAACATATCAGACCAGAAATGAAGGCATCGAATATTGAATGGCGTGAATCCATTGAACAAACATAAGTCTTACCTGTGCTTTACTCCAATCCATTGCATAAGTCTTATACTCTTCAAAAGATAACTCATTTTTGTATCAGTTCTGAGTCCTTCTCTTATCTATATTTTGAAGTTTTCTTTTTCTGTTTCTTAGGTAACCAAAAGATCTTAATTCTTGTCATATCATTGAATGAAACCAATTCTCATCTCTCATATCAATGGATATAATAATCTTCAAAAATCGATGCCATTATTCTCTCCGTTAGACCTCTTTTATCATACATTTCTGGTTTTGTTTTCTTTTCATTTCACTAATTTATGTCAGTCTTTATACTCTTAAATCCGAAAACTCTGAAATTGTATATCACTATAAATATGAGTATATTTTCAAAAGAAAAGATTATTTTTGATCTGAGATGAGAACAAATCAGACCTTTTTAGTAATCAGTATTAGTTTTAATGAGTAATTTTAGATTCATTTTGAAAATTGAAAAAAATCCAAATCTTAAAAAATCACATAAAACATGTCCTTTGAATTTGTTTTTGAAATTAAATTCTCATTTCCTTTGATTTGTTTAACTCTGGATTTGATTATAAAAAGATTGTCTTATATTTCATTAAACATTGAAATAAAATTATATTTTTATAATTCTCTTATATTTTATGCTGAGCTAAAAACTCACCTATAGGTTGTTATGTAAAATTAGGTTTGTGTTATGTATTGTGAGGTTATGTAAGGTTAGGTTTGTACTAGGTTAGTGAATGTTTTTTCGGGGTCATATCTTTCGGGATTTTGTCTTTCGGGCTTAAATAATGGACCGAATAATGGATTATCACTTTAGTTCTATACAATTAAAGATAGATTATCTAATCCTTATTTTTACTTAATTAAATCTAGGTAAATTAATTTAATACCGTGTAAAACATCAAAAGTTAAACTAATTTTTAATCGGAAATATTTTGTCTTAAAATGTATTCTCAAAAAGTAAAACTCAAATATTTTAGAAATTTAAATTAAATGACCTTTATAATTGACCTTGGTTATTTTAAACAAGAATTAATTGAAAATTTATTAGTTCTCACAAATTGATAGATCATAGATTATTAACTGATTTTCTGATATTTAAAATAAATTCAAAATATTGTATGAAATGGAGTTTTGGTGAAATTTTGAGGCATATGTTTGAAAATAAAATTCTCTCATTCTTTCTATAATTTTATCGCTCATATCATAAGAATTTAAAGTAAGTTTGCGAGTGGTATATATTGTTATAGTCGGGGGGATCCGCTTCGGGTGAAGACTACTCACAATTATTAAATAACATAATTTTATTATAACTTTAAGGGAAAGGCCTTCTGTTCGGGACCAGAGCCACCACAGAAGTGAGGTTACATAAAGAGTAGGGATTGTTATATAAACTATTTGAGTGTTACAATTGGTTTAGGGGTTCCAAAAGGGAGGGACATAACAATATATACAATAATCTAGCAATATTTCTTTTTTAAGACTTTATTTGATAACAGTTCTGGGAATAAATTATAACTGTTTTGATTAACTAATATCTAAGAATTTTTGGTTTTGAGAGGAGAGTATATTCTGAGTAATAATAATAATAATAATAATAATCTGAGCCAAAGATCACAAATTTAGGTAATTCTCTTATCTGTTGAACAATCAGTGAAAATGTGAGGGCAATGAAGAATTAGTGGTCAAACAAACAGCCGCTAATATTAGGAAAGGCACACAACTGACACATCAGAGCGATTAATGTTTTCCTAAACATTATTTAATGCAGTCTTAAAAATTCCTGAGCGAAGGATCAGACAAAAAATAAGTGAAAATAATATAAACCATAAAACAGTGAATTATTTTAATAAATGTATTCATAGCTAATAATTGTAGAGAAGAGACATCAAAACTCGATGTATTTTAGTGAACTAACTTCCATTGATGTCATTGGCATAAGCCATAAGCGGTGCCCCTCATGTTATGAGACCCCTCAGTACCTCAAACATACACCTGTGCCAACTCTGCCAACAACTACACCCATGTATTCAAATTCATTTCTGGCTTTCCGTTACGTTAAACAAAAAAATCTGTCAAAAGTAAGTTTTCGTTAGAATTTGATTCATAGAATACTGAACTCCGGTTACAATACATTGATATAAATGAGTATTTACTTGAACTAAACCCCTAAATCCGGTCATAAAACTTAACGTCTGTTCTCAAAGTATTTTTATTTTAATGTAAATTTTCTCATTATTTTCTTATTATATCATATTTGCTCTGAAAACTCATTAAACAAATATTAAACTCTAATTCAAGTCTTACTCTAAAAGTTTTGCTCAAAAAATTTATATGAATTTTTATTCGAAAATATAATTACTTTTCATCTTATGTTACAACAAGTATCAAGCACAAATAACAAAAATAACAATGAGTTCTGAAAATCTTATAAGAGATTGAAATAAGAGAAAGATTTCCACTCTTTTAATATATTTGAAAAGACTGTGAGTTTATTTCATTTATATATAGGTGTGACTATTGCTGAGATTGAGATTGAATTTGACCAAAATGTAGTAAATGCTGTAAATGTTGTGCGAATTATCTCTAATTAATTTTGTTGTGAATCACAGAATTTCTGTGAATTCATTACAAGTTTGGAAGTGAGTGAAATGCGTTGATTAGCCCTTAATTTAAGGCATAACTATATTTTGGTTGAAATTTTGAGTCAATTATGTTTCAGTTGTTTTTCATCTCTTATATAATTATAGTGACTCTGCGTTACACACATTTAGAGACAGATGTTTGTAGTTATGATAAATTGAATGAAACATTACTATTAGACCGAATGTCACCGAATGTGTGCAAACATATGTCTTATAGTCTGTCCGTTCAATAAATTGAAGGACAGAGAAATGTTTCGGACTTATAATAAATGGTCACCAGATTTAACACTTCATTCGTATTAAACTCGTAATAAAAAATGAATTATTATTATTGAAAAACTGTTGAATAAATATTTGATAAAATGGTTGATTCGGTGTACATCACTTTTGATCTTCACTAAATAAATGATTAAAATTAGTTGAATTAAAGTGAATTCAAATAAAAACTTTAGGGAATTAATTAAAACTTTGATTTATGAATAGAAATTAGTTAAACACTTAAGAAAGTAATTTAATTACTGAGTCCTGGATTTAAGTTTTAATTATTATAATATAAATCTGAGGACTTTTCAAACGTTGATTTAATTTATTCAAAATCCTGAGGGAAACTCAATGGATAAATATTTGATATTCTCTGTGAGTGGAAGGCATTTCAGGTGAATACTCTCTGCCTTCCAATTGATATTACAATAAATATATGACTCTTTTATTGAAATTCAACGATAGGTTAAATGTTTGCCTTTAATTGAAAATACGCCCCAAATCCAGGAATATTTCTTTATTGATTACTTCAAAGATCTGAATCACTTAAAAGACGAAACACTCTTTAAAAGTCAGAGGCCTTCAAATGCGTCCGACTCTTTGAAATGAGTGAGACCACCACTAACTCGTTCTCATAATTAAACTTATTATAGTATTTGTCTTTTTTTATTAGTTATTAAAAACATTTTCTTTCAGATTAGTTGTTATAATATGATTGTTGTTTTGGACAGCAGTAGTAGTGATAAGATTTGAGAAATGGTCACTAAACACACCATCCATTCAATATTAAGTTCAGTTCTCATATCTAATAATCGATCTCTTTTTGTTTTATATCATTTTCTCACAAAAATGATTGAATACTTTCCTTCAGTGGTCTTACACTTCATATTCAACGAAAAGTTATCCGTTTTTCGTTTGGTTTTGGATTTTTTTGAAAAATTATTTTAGAAATCATTTCTGAAAACCAAATAAATAACTTTCGATTTTCTTTTCACGAAATTTGGATTTTTTTGATTCATATTTTGAATGTTTAGATATTTTGTAAGAATGAGTTTATTGACTCCCATTTAAATATTTTCATTATATACAAGTATTGTCGATAAGTTAACCAAGATGCCAACAACTATAATTTGTATTGTCTATCAATTTTCATTAATACTAATTAATGGAGCGATGAATAAACTTGATAACTGCCTCGAGCTTTGTTTTAAAGAAGTATTTTAAGGGGTCATTGTTTGTGACTGAAAGCTATATAAACCATAATTTATTAGATTTTATGTTATTATTCGTGAAATAATTTATTAGTAAATTAGAATTTATATATGTTTTGTGTCGGATCAAAGTCTGGGTTATATAACAGGAATTACTTTTTATTAAAAATAAAGAAAACACTTATTTTTGTCACTTTATTTGAATTTATTTGATTTTTGAGAATTTAGTGGATTTGCCTTTAATTAAGTTTTGGGCTAAAACTGAATTTATTAAATTAGAAGTAATTATTAATTTGTTTTAATTGAATTTGCATTACAATCTTGCCCATTTTACAGTGGCATGCAATTCAAAACAGAGATTAATGAAAATTTAAAATTCTAACTTCAATTCAATTTATTATTTTACACGAAATTTAAGAAGTTTTGTTTTGTTATTTAAACGAAAAAAACTCATCACAACTCTTAAGGAGAATAAATTTGAATTTATTCTGGAATTCATTGCGAATAACTTAAACCCAAAAATTCAATTTTGTCGACAAAAAAAGATTATAAAAAAAATTTATTTTCCAAAAAATAATCTAAACTTAAAGAAAAATTAACAGTAATTGTAAAGTAAAATCAATTCTCAAAATATACGCTCACACTCTTAATTGGAGGCACTCTTTTCGTTTCAAGGAAGATTAACAACTTGTAATAAAATACCAAGTAACATCAAATAACTTAAATAGTTTCAAATATATTGAAATAGTCAATATATTTGAGTAATTTTCTATTATATACTTTTTATAATAAATATTTTTCAATAATAAAAATATATTTGTTTTAAACATATATTTATTTCAATAATAAATATATAATAAATAATTGTTATATTTTTTTCACAAATACCTCAAATCAATATAACGGTAATAACTTTTGAATTACATGTATTTGAGATATTTTAAAGATACTTGGCATTTTTACAACATAGGGTTAATTTTCTCTAGAAGTTTTATCAAAATTATTTTGGTACCTTAGTGCATGGTAGATTTTAGTTATGAACAGGATCAATTTTTATTTTCAAATTTTAAAAATAAGAAAATTAATACAAAAACTAAAACACATTAAGTATTGAATTTTGGTTGAGTGTATAACAATTTCTTTTAATAGACATTTGAGAAATATTAGATGATTATACACTAGGTAATATCAGAATTGTCTATTATCATAAAATATAGATAAAACCTTAGTTGAGGTTAAAAATTTTATTGCCTTAAATATTAGAGGAGATCTCCGAACGATGAATGCCTACAATTAAAGCTCCGACTGTATATCGAATCCTTTAATGAAACTTTAAAATTTAAATTAACAAGATTAAAAACATTTAAAAATATTATCTTTGAAAACTTTGAATATAAATTATTTGCTTAAAAGATATCGTTTTTATGACCTCAAACACAACTAAGACTTCACAGGATTTTGTCATTTATTTGTAATAAATAAAAACAAAAATTCGTTAATCAAATGTATGATCGAATCCGTTAATTGGAATTTTAGTTTAAATGAGAGACTATAGGAGTATAGGACAGAATGAAAATGTAAACACAAATGATTACAGAGTTAAAAGCGTTTTCATATAATTTATATGAACTGCAATGGCTTTGTGTCTATCACTGACTTATTCTCCAGAATAAACTTTGGCTAAAGTTCTGTAAACATTTGGATGAAAGGCTCGGAATAAAGTGTGTCTGTTCTCTATGTTTAGTATATTTATATAGATTTCTGTCCGATTAGATAACATTAAGTAACAGCTGAGGCACTTTTGAGACTACAAAAGTACAAAAGTAGCCGCTCTGGCCTTACATCGAACCATATATTTGATACTCAATAAAATATAACATTTGTCCCAATTTATTCAATTTGATTCTCTTAACACAATTTGGGATCAAAATTAATACATTTTCGGTTTGATTTTGACTCTACTTTATATGAATTACTAAAATAAAAGACAATATTTTCAAACATATGTTTAAGTCGAGTGAAAACACATTTATATTGAATGGAAAACTTCGACCGCACTATAAATGCAATTGTTTTCGAGTAATAATTATTTTGCAAATTAAAGGTTTGATTTAGAGAGTAATGACTGGTTTTACCTTTCAATTGACTCTTAATGTTTTATATAATCAATAAAAATAAAATAAAACTACAAATGAATTCTTAAAAAAACATTAGGAATAAGTGAAGAAACGTTTTGCCCTTCACTTAATAGACTATTCTTAAAGTCATAAAGACTTTTGGATTAAAAAAAAGAAATATTTATGGATTGAGTCAATAAATTATGAGTAAAGGAAACATAAGCGCACATATAATAAACAATAATTTTCCACAATTGTATTCATTTGAAAGCATATCCTCTATTAACAAATGAATCAAAAGCGTCAGTTGTGTTGTCTGAGAAACTAATACTATAAGAATGAGTGGATTAGAAGAGGAATTCTTTTGCATTCATTTATTCATCAATTTGTTGGCCAATTCTCGAGTGTATTATATGGTTATATAAAAAAAAAGTTTTATTAAGATATAGTGAAAACTCTTGACTGGTGTCCCCTCTAATGATAAATAATTGATTTTAGGTTATTATAGCACGACTTCAAAGGTATTGCATTTATAATTTCATTGAACGAATGATCACATTCTGTGTACAACTCTTAGATGTCTCACATCTCGAGTGAGTGTATGACAGAAGTAATATTGCGTTCGACTCTTAGAAAATGTGTAGGAATTGTGTGTTTGGTTGCAATCTTGGAATCAATACTTTCTCTAATTTATTTTAGTAGAAAAGACGAAACATTTCATAGAAGTGTTTGCCATTCGTCGCTCACTATCTCTTTATTCCCAACACTTTTCACACTTATTTGATTCAGATATCGAAAACTTTGTGTTAAAAGATTAGCTATAATTCACTTTTTTCTTCTGTAATTGAGTTCAACTGAAAATCTATCGAATTATCTCTTTTTCTAAACATTAAAAATATATATAATTTATTAACAGTGAAGTCATTTAATACAATCAATGTTTTCATTAGAAGAGAATTTTTTTGGGAAATGAATCTAATGTTCATTAAAGTGAAACATAACGTTTGAAACGAAACTCAAGGTTTATATAAATCTATTTCAAATCATTGACTTTCTTTAACTTTTTTTCTAAAAGAAATCCTTTTCTAATAAAAATAAAACTCATTTACTTCACATCAAAGGGTTCTTAACTTTAATAAAATCAATGGAAGTGTTGTTTAATTAGAAATATTTTCCTTCGCTTCTGAATCGCATGAAAGTCGTATTTCTATTGAATTTAAATTTAATTTTATTCAAAGGGTTTTACGGAAAGATTTAAACAAATGCTTTACTTTTATTTTTTGTACACATTTTCAAGTTTTTATTAAAAAAAAGTCACTTTCAGTCATGAAATCTAAGTCACGAAAACTTTTATCTTAATTAATACGTTATTCCTATGGAATTCAGTTATGTATTCATTTTGTCAGTCTATTAATCAAATAATTTTCTATTAGATATGAGCGCACATCACATAAGTTCACTTCATTTTATGGCCATTTTTTAACTCTTAATTGAAATTCGTGATCGGAATCCCTGATTGAAATATTTGAAAATTTTGGTAATAAATTTGATTTAAGCAAAATATGTGATGTTTTGTTTCTCACTAATGAAAATCGCATTCATTAATATAAAATAAAATGCTTTACGTCTTAATTAAGAGCCAAACCTTAAGGAATAGTTGAGGGTTAAGAAACAGTACCAGTAAGTAATAAAATCCTTTACTGATTAAGAATTGTGCCCGAAATAACTCTCTTTCTCTCTTTACATCACTCTATAACTCTCTCTTATTCTTGAAAACAGTAACTGTTAGTATCCCCTCCTTTAAGCCATTGAACTGAAGTCATGTTTTCTTATAAATAATTTTATGCAAAAGTTATTAAAACGAAGAATATATTAATGAAAAGCGATGTCGAGTTGTCTGGAAATGAATAAATTGAGTGAATATTCAAATTAGGGGTATATAAGACCTAATAATATCTTTTATGTTTTTTCAGTGAATACCTTCCCATTGAAAAGAGGTCTAATTTGTCTCTAATCATATTATGGTTCGACTCAATGGCTTATGTTTTTGTTTAGTGCCTTTTGGTTGAGTCGTTCTGTTGAAGCATTCCATTAGTTTATGTATAATATTTGGTAAAAACAACAAACGAGTGGTCAGTGCTTTAGCGAAAAAATCATTTGCGGTTAATCTAAAGAATGCCAAAACTTTTTTCACTCTTCACTTATTACAGTTGAGTTAACACAAGCGTTAGTTAATGGAAAGGTTGCCGTTAGAAACTGTTTGCCAATTTGCGAACTGAACCGAACCGATTGCAAATAGTGTTAGTGTTTTAACCGAACTCTGATGTCTGCCAAATATCATTAACTCCCTCTCATGTCATTTGTCATCGACAGGACAGCCATACACTAACTAAACATTCCAAGAACTGAATCTAAATTATTCTGAAGTACTCTATAATTCATACAATTAATAATGTTTTTCACAATTTATTTATTTTTCTTTAACCAATTCTGAGTGAATACAGCATTTCATATAAGAAATCCTTTAATTAACTTTTGATTCCACGCAATGGTAGCTGTTTGTGGTTAGTGTTGTCCTCTGCTCTCAAATATATGTGAAAATCCTCTTTCATGTAATGTTGTCTCAAAAATTTATATGACGTGAATCGCATCAAAAAATTTTAATTAAAAATTACTTTTATTTTTGGCTCACATTTTGTGTTTAGTTTAATATTTAAACTCAATTTAGTGAATAGTTTTTATGTTATTCTAAGAGTTAAATAAATTTTAATTTTATTTATTTTTAAGGATTAGTTTCTCTTAATTTGATGTGAATTACAGTTCATATCCTCTTATTTATTGCATAAAAGAGTTTCGACATTTCCTTTGAATTTGGAAATAAAAATTCTCAGAAATGTTTTGTCGTTAAGAATATTCCCCAAAATATTCCTCAAAATATTTTTTGCGAGACTTCTTTCAACACTTCTTGTGCTGTTCTCCCGTCGATTGAATAGAAGTGCTTTAATATTACTAAATGTCGTTTTCAATAAACTTTTTATGAAACATAAGACATAAATAGAAAATAATAATCAAAACTAAAGTTTGTTTTATCTCTCTATAAGTGGCGTATCGTAAATGTCTTCTCTTATCTCTTCTTTTAAAAGTTTTTAATTCAAAGAAAAAAATTTATTTGAACTGAATTTTTGTCATTTGTTTGACCAAAACATTTATGATTGGAATACAGTTTGTCTTTGATTATATCCTATCAGTTGACAGTTGAGGGAATCAATTGGAGTTCAAAGTTGTTTTCAAATTCAATTTATCAAGGTTCTTTCTTTTGAATTTGTTTAGGAAAAGTTATTTGAAAGACATTTATAAGAGAAATTGCGATCAATATTTTAAATTAATTTTTGATGAAAAGCTCTAAATGTTAGCATAAAAACAGGTTTTATTTCATTCATTTCCAATTTTGTTTGAATTTTAACGATTCACTTCAAATGTCGTTTAAATCCTTAAGAGAAAAGTCCCTAAAAATTGCATTAATTATTAATATATACAGCACTGGATATTTCCGCCACCGCTCAGAGTATTAGTTTTATCCCTAGTAAACAATATATTGGATGACATCGATTGAGAATTCCTTTTTGCATCGATAAGCCATAAGCTCTGAAAGTCAATTCAATGTGACTTTTCTTAGAGAAGTAAATACATTACAATAGAAAAGTATTTGGGAATACAAGAAATGTACTGAACTTATTCTTCGGGAAAATATATTTTTCTGTTCGATTCAGGGATTCATTTCTGGCGAAAACCTTTTGCATTATGTCTGTCACGAAACGACATTTCAATTCTTACTAAAGATATTTTAAAATACATTATCGGTTGCAAAACACCAAACCTTTTATTGTATTTTATTTTTGACGGAATATATTCTCGAATAATATATATTTGAATATCTCTTCACTTTATAATATGATTTGAGTTCAAACCTTTCGTTTAGTAAAAACTGTTGTTTTTCTCTTTAAAAGCTATTCTTTTTTGACAATAAGTTTACTTTTTTTAAGGTTTATTTGAATTTATTTTGACATTTGAATCGTTTATTAGAATTTATAAATAAGATTAGATTTACTTCAAAATGTTCTTTAAATTTTTCACTCATTTATAACAAGTTTAGACTTTTATGATATATGATTGACACTCAAATAAAATTCAATTTCATCAAAGTTTTGACTCATAACTTGAGAAAATGATTGAAATCTAAAGATATGTTTAAAAGCAGTGAAATGTTATGTTATCTTATTATCTATGAAATTCTTCCTTAAATTTATTTAATCCTGACTTTATTTTCATTAATTATTCAAGATAATTTTTCATTTCTAGTAAAATCACTCGATTGTAAATTTAAGTTAAATTACTTTTTTATTTATTTTTTGCAATTTTGTGGTATTTATTACTACCAATAGTTTAAATTGTTTGCAATTTAAGAGGAAGTGCTCCGAATAAAAATAGCTGTTTAGGGGAATGTCATGATTCTGATAAGATATAAGTGCATGGATTGCATGATATCGTTTGAATTATTGCCTGATTTGTTGAAAACAATGAAATATATTGTACCACAAAAGAGCACAAAATAATTGAAAGTTAATAATTGTAAAACTTATCTCTTCAGCTCTGTTATCAGGAACACTCAGAACATTTCAAGTTCACGCCTGTGATGGAGAAGAACTACGATTGGAATGTCTGCCAAATACTGTAATAAGCATTTATTTGGCCCAATACGGGCGAACTGTTCCATCACATCAGTTGTGTCCCACATCTTCGCCTTCACTTCAGTCTTCATCGCTTTCATCGCATAATTCTTCTGTCAATTCAAATGACACAAATGATTGTCTCACATCTGATGCTTTGAGAGTAAGTCCCTCTCAATTACGAAAAGCACTTCTCGTTTATTCGAGTCTTCCTTTTTCTCGCTTTCGTTTCTTATACTATAATTAAGTATTTAAATAATTAGTGAGAAATGAGATATATTTGTCTTCATTGCAACGGAATTAAACCCATGAGAGTAACGATAATTAACTTACTATTCGTTAGAATACAAAAGAAGTGGATATGATTTACAAGAAAAGAGTACTCGAGTTAACCATAATATTAATGATTTTGAGATAAGAGTTCGAAGATTTATTGCCCGGAATTCCTGATTCTTAACTCAAGGTTTTGTCTGATCTGAGCTTTTTATGCTTTTTATGTATTTGCCTACGAATTAGTAGTCAATCGATTGCTTAAAGGAAAAGACAAAAAAGTGATGATTTATATGTAAACACTTTTTTTATCCTCTCTTTAGTATTCTTTGTTACAAAAAGTCGAATCTTCATGTCGTGAACAACGGATCTGTAAATTTATGACATCTCCGCAATCGTTTGGAGGTATCGATCCGTGTCCTGGAGTCAGAAAATACGCTGAAATAGCATTCAAATGCAGACCGAGTAAGGGATTACTCTTTAAACAAATGGCTATTCTTTTCTTAAACTGTTTTTTAAACTTTTCTCAAAACTATTTTCCAATCGATTTGTTTTTCAGACACTTTCTACAATAAAGTAATTTGTGCCGGGGATAGACTTAGGCTCAAATGTCATAAGTCGGGCCGAATTGTCATATATTCGGCTTCTTTTGGCTCTACTCTGTCTGGAGTTCCTGAGTGTCCACAAGTGACTGATAGTCAATCAATGTCACAGTCATTGCCATCAGAGGAATGTCAGGTGAGTTATGCGACCGAAACTGTGATGAGTTCGTGTCACGGAAAGAAGAAGTGTTCCGTTGCCGCTGATATCGGAACCTTTGGTGATCCCGGATGTGCCAAAACTACAAAATTACATTTGAAGGTCGTCTACACGTGTGTACCCAAAGATGTGCTCAAAGATTTAGATATTGGGGTCACAGAAAACGACAAATCCAGTGATATTCTGACCAACGAGGATGGGGTCGATACCAATGACTACATAGGATTTGTTGAAGAGCCCCGATATATACCTGAATCGGAGATGGCCTCTACTCCACACTCTTCTGGTCATATCGAGAAAGTGTTAAAAGAAAATAAAGATCTGTCGGTCTCTACAAAGAAAACGAACCAAAAGAGTGATAATGTTATCAAAAATAACTATAATGTCGTCAATAATAACAGTATTGATAGTGAAGTCAACTGTACTTTAATAGGACCGCCAGAAAAAGTTATCGGATTCATATCTGATTGGATTTCTGCCGTCAATTTTATTAAAAGTATACTTTTTTTTACTTATTTTTTGAAACATTTAAAGTTTAACTCGTTATCAGTCGGTTTTAAATAAATAATTTATTTAAGAAATTGATAGCAATTCGTGTCCACAAATATTCAATAAAAATAATTGAAGACTAATTATTAAGAATCAGATCCCAGTCATTGGATAGGGTTTAACCTTTAGGTTCAGTCACGTTATCCTTACGTTTAGATAATTTATTGACAGATAAGAGAAGAACGCGTTTTGCGGCCAACGCTTTACTTTTAATTTATTATGCATTTAATTAAACTTTTTATATAAGATTTTAAGTAAATATTATTTTAAATCGATTATTGCTCTCAATCTCATGGATTTATCTCAAATTATAACTTATTTCAAATCAAACAAAAATAAGCAGTAAAACATCCTTACTCATTTTTAACACACATACATTTTTAATCTATAAATTTATGAGAAAAAACTAATATTTATTTTTAGTTAAACTTTTTTTGTACGAAAAACAAATAATAAAATATTTGTTAAAATTTTACAGAAAATACTGAGCGCTTCGTTTTATACCTTTTGGTATCGCTTTGCGGTTCTTTAGTCTGTTTTTTGGTTGTCTTGTCTTCACGTCTGTTCGTACAGAAGAGAAGAGCTGTAAAGAAAGCGAAAGATGACTTACCGACGATCACACCTTTCGGTGCTCTTAGTGATGATCCGGCAGATGATATTCTGGACCAATTGGATGGAGTCACTACTCTAACAGAGCCATTGAATCACAGTCACAGTCATCACCATCATCATCATCATCACCCAACTATAGAAGTGGTCCGGTATAGTAATGGCGCCGCAAATACTAATACTGCGAACAGGAATTCAATGAGAAGACAAAATAGTGATACAAATCCCCGTTCATTGTCTCGAAGTCTGAATAACTATTACTATAATTGAATTTTTGATTGAATTGAATCCCAAATGATTTTGATAATCGTTTAGCACTTTTTAAAAGCTTTAAGACTCGATTTTGTACTGATTTTTGATTAAATGACGAAAAAGTCATTCTCTGAACAATATATCGATTGATGTTAAGTACAAAACTTTAATTAATTTTCTTTCGAAATAAGTATTTGTTTTTCTAACGGATCTCAAATTGTCAGACATTTTATCGAAATCCAATTTAAAGTTTTAATCAATTTTTGATTTTTGAGTAGAAATTATGAGAAATCAAATGTAATATAAGTTATATAACGTTAGAATTCAATCAATTTTATTGTAATTCTTGTAATGATTTTAAGAAATTAATTTTGAATTTATTTATCGAAACATTAATTTATTAAAACATTTATTCAAAGAATATGTAAAGCACTCAATAAAAATCAAATTTCATTAAATTAATCATTTCTTTGATTCATTTCATTGTTATTCTTCTCATTCTTTACAGAATCGCAAAACTTTACAAACAATTTATTGAAAACGATTTGACCCAAGAGATCACTTTTACTATTTTATAGACATCTCAAGAATTCACTGAAGAATTTACTTCAAAAACGTTTAATATAATTGAAATGAATGGTTCAGATCAAGTTAATCGTTGTACTAATCAATAAGTTTTGTTACCTTGATTCATTTTAATCAACTTCAATTTGTTTGTATTTGTCGTAATTTGTGTTTCATCTGTTTGTAAACAAAACCATGTGTTTACTCTTTTAAATAAATATCATATTTGAACACTAAACTGTACAGTGTACAAGCTCATTTTTTACATTCAAATCAATTTATGTATTTATAAATAATTTATAATTTTACAATTATTGTTTGTTTTGCAGAAAAAATGTAAATTTTATTTAAAAATATTGATTAAAACATTAATGAAATATTCGTTAATTATTAAAATAATAATGTGATTAATAGTCTAAATAATAATCTTAATAGAAAGTCCCTGGTCCTTTTTTAATT
>JAQFZM010000799.1:0-24634 GCA_034695785.1 Galumna obvia | reverse complement strand
AAAAATCAGTGGTACTTTAATAGGCATTTAAATAAGTTTTACCAAAGGAATTCTTTTTTATTCTTAATATTTGAAAGTGATTTTTTGAAATTTTGATATGCTTTATAATAGCTTATTAGGGAATAATCCGAAGTTGCGGATGGAATTTCATAAAAAGATTAACATGGTTAATTTCTGTGATGCAAGCCTATTAAGGATTTGAAGTCAATATCTGCTAATTGACCATTTTAAAGACTAAATAACCATGGTTAAAATATTTGAAAGATGCCTTAAAAAGCTTTCAAAAAGAAATCTTAAATTTAAACTTAAGCAAGATTACTAGCAATGTTTAACATTTATGAGTAAACGCAAATAATTGACAAAGTTTGTTGTTTAATGTTTATTTATTTTGTGAATTAAAATATATAAAAATGAAACAAACATTTATAAAAATTATTTTATATTCAAATAAACCATATTTTCATAAAAATTATTAAATTAAAATATATTTGTTCAAATAAACATAAATTTCAAGTTTCAAAATGGCTTAATTTAAAAATAATTCCTGACTAATTTGAGTTTACTCATAAATGTTAAACATTGCTAGTCATCTTGCTTAAGTTCAAAATTAAGCTTTGTTTTTTAAAATTTTTAAGGCATCTTTCAAATATTTTAAACATTTTTATTTACTCTTTAAATGGTCATTAGCAGATTTTAATTTCAGATTCTTAAACAGCCTGCTTCACAGAATTTAACCGTGTTGCTCTTTTTATGAAATTTCATCCGCAACTTCGAATTAATCCCTTGTCAAATATGAAGTTTCTGCCCAAAAGTAAGTCTTTCTATATTAATATTTTTAATAAAATATTGATTTAAATAAGATTTTATTTTAGTAAATGATATTGAATTACAATTTCATTTAAGAAAGTATTACCATGGTCATGTTTCCATTTGATGCTCTCAACATTTTTTATATTATATTACTTCTTTTTAGAAAATGCTTAATCATTTATAATAGCAAGATCATTTTATTGAAACTTTCAAATTGCACCCTTGAAAATATGAAAAATAATTGATAATCATTGGTAAGGTTCTTTTATAACAGAGTTTAATGATGATACAATGTATAGGGAAAGGTCAAATATTACTTATATTTTGATTATTAAAGGGTATGATTTTATAATAAAATTGGTAATAGTATTTGAGAATGCCAAAACATTGTCAATTTTTCTTTTGTAATTTTAAACTATTTAAAGATTTGGTACTCCATATATTTAGATTCGCTAAATCTAGTTTTAAAATAATATTAATCATTGGTATAGATTTAATACTATTGTTTAATAACTTAAAAATATTTTATTTAATAAATCCATTCTTCCGAAGAAGTTTAATGACTAACAGAAACCATGAAATTGATACCAAAATATATTCACAAAAATTGTTTGAAACATTCATGGAAACAAATCATAGCAATAGAACCCGATTTCAGGTCCGGACAGGCGTTCAATAAATCTCATGAGTCTTAGCTAGGGTTGCCAGATGTCCTCCATTCGGGAGGACAGTCCTCCATTTGGTCCCTCTGTCCTCCGTCCTCCCGAGGTTCAAAGGAGGACAATACAATGTCCTCCTTTTAATTTTCTCATTATTAAATAAAATAAACTAAAATTTTGTTAGAACTGTATTAAAAATTTAAATTGCTATTATGAATTTATAGAATAAATTGTTTGGTAGTTCTTAAAAACTTTTTGTATTTCAAAATTAATTTTAAAACTAAATAACTTTATCGAAATTGACATTTATTAATGTAGTTTTATGTTGATTTTAAAATGTAAATTTAAGATCCGTAAATCTAGCAATATTTGAAGTTATGTTTTTACTTTTCCTAAATAATGTTACAAAGTTAATATAAAAAATGTTTTCTTTAACAAATATTTATAAGTAAAATATTTAACCTTTCATATACATGTTGTATCATGGTCAAAGCTCTATTATAAAGAGAAAGGGCATACCGGTTACTATAAATAATGATTTTAAAAGAGTTAAAATCATTCTAATAACCTTTAATAGGTTCTAAATTTTTCAGAATCTTATCTGGTTATACATTAAAATTCAAATTTATTAGCTTATATTTTCAAACGAGTTTTAAAAAATTCTATCAAAAACGAAAATAAAATGGTAAATTAAAGTGTCCTCCTTTTGGTCCTCCTTTTTCTTATTAAATTTCCTCCTTTGTCCTCCCATACAAGATGAAATTAACCTAAATGTCCTCCTTTCACAGAAACCCATCTGGCAACCCTAGTTTGAGTATTAAGAGATAAGACTTGAAATAAGATTTAAAATGACTTAATTGATCTATATAAATATTTGATTTGATTTAATTCATTTATTTTTAATTTTAATTATATTAATAACAATATTATAGTATAGGTAAATTAACTTTAGTTAAGCCGATATACAAACAGATGTTTTATGAAACTAAAATTTTAATGATTTGCCGCCAATTGAGTGAAATAAGTGACACAAATGACGTTTTATTTGCAAATTTGTTTCACTCTTTATTCACATTACAATTATTGTGAAGACATTCACTAATTAATACATTATTTATGGATCTCTTTATCGCTGAAAAACAAACTTTTAAACTCAATTTATTTTACATTCAATTATTTAAATTTATTTGTTTTAATTGTTTAAAATTGAAGAAATGGTAATAAATACAATTTTATAAATAATTAACTAATTTATGGTTTTCCTCTAAAGTCTGTCAGCGATGACTCAAAAGTCAAATTAATTGAAACCAAAACAGAAATCGTTTATTCAATTCTCAAACAAATTAAAGTAAATTTTATTTATTTTTTTCTTTAAGTATTAAATCATTTATTTTTTTTTCAGAACAAAGAGTTTCAGAAATGTTTGTCATTAACTGAACTGAAAGCGAGGGATCCATTGATTTATGATGTGATTGAGAAATACGACAGAACTTCACTCGAATGTCATTTCGATGTCGAAGAAGTTTACCAACAATTGAATGAAAGCATCAAAAGTAAATGCATTGAAATTCTTCGACTAATCACTGGTCAGGACATCGATTGCGACCAAATGAGTGACTTTGAGATACAAAATCTTTTTGAGATTAAATTAAATAAATTAAACGAAGAAATAACTGAAAACCAAACACTTATTGAAAGCTTTGAAAAGAAGTTCGAAAACTTTGAAAGGGTTTGACTTTTATTTAAATTAAGGGATCAATCGATTAATGTTTAGTCTTTGAACAGTTATTTAACCATTACTTGGATGTCGTCCATCAATACTATAGTAAATACAAAATTCCCTTTAAATTGAAATTCGACGAAATGGTAGCGAATCTGTCGGTAGGAAAGGCTCAAACTCTTTGTGTGCGGAATAGGTATAGACTTATAGAATTATAAAATTATAAACTTGCTACATTTTATTACTATTTTTTTAAAACTGTTTTTCTAAAACTTTAATAGATATCTTGAGGTCGAGACAATCGCTGAAGAATATGGGAATAAAGAGAAAATTCAAAAGTTAAACGAAGAGCGAAAAGCTTTGGAATCGGAACAGTTTCTACTAAAAAGTGATTTGAAAAAAGCGGAACAACTATTATCTGAATACGAAAATTTAGATCCCATTCTTCTTAAAGAGTATCGACATCTCAAAAGTGAATTAGAACTCCATAACTGGGCTCTTAATGAACTCAATCAAAGCTCTGCCTCTAATTGTAGTCGTAGTGGTCTTTCAGAGTAAAACTATCCCTCATTTTGGTGTTTATAGGAGTTCATAAAGAATTGTTTGATATTTGCATTCTTTTATTATTTTATTATTTTAAAGGAAATGCAATAAAACATTATTTAGGCCTCAATTATAGTTTAATTAGAATTTGAACAAATGATTAATTGTGTTATATATGGATTCACAACTAATCCGAGTATTCTTTTATTTATATGATCTCTAATAAGATGAATGAAAAAGAGTTCATTCAACTCTTATATTAAACCAATTGATTTGGGCTTATATTTAATTTTATATTTTTATACCTAAATTCTTATAATTAATGTAATATTTAGTATAAACTTAAGAATTTAATAAAAATAATTTTAATTGTATTTTTTTTATAATTAATATTAGAGACAGTTTTGTATGATATCGGCCTTCACTCATAGAAGTTTAGTTATTATGAGTGAGTGCTACCTGTGCTCTACACTGAGAACACTGTTGTCTGTATTACTGCTCAGTTGATTGAATTCTGTGCTGCCATACATTCGAATGAATTCATTCAAATGATTCGTTTGAAACTAAGGCTTAGTTTCCATCAAATTTTAATTTTAATTTTGGAAATAAATTGGTTGAGTGGCGAACAACATGTCATTAGACCAGTGCTGGACATCGGAGAACATGATTTTATCAGAAATGGAAATAATTTTCAATATATTCCTTATAAAATAGTGGACGAACCGTAAGTTTAATAACTTTTATATTATTCTGTTATTTATAGAAATAAATCGATTTCGTATTATATTTCTCTTATTATATATAATAAATCGATTTCTATCTGAAAATATGAGAATTTAAATGTTTGTCAATGAAGTGACAAATTTTTATGTTGACGTTAAGGCGATACTTAATAGTAGCCCCTTCGCAAGTCAGACCCGGACAACTCTATAGAGTGATTGTCAACTTAATAGAATCACCCTTTCCTTTGACAATATCAGCGACAGTTGAATGTAATAATGAAGAAGTGGCCGCTGACACTCAAAAAGCGGTTATTCCGGGAGAACCACAAAATCTATTGATGAAAGTAAGTCAAAGTTTATATAAAACAATTGAGAAAATATTAATAGTTTACGAAATAATAGTTTATTGAATCTCGTGATATAAAATCAAATAAACGATCCCTTCATTTGAAAGATTTGTTTAATTATCTCTGAATATAAATATAATTATTAGTTAAGGAAAAGATTGTCCCCGTTTTTCATTATGAATGCAATAAACTATTAAACTATTATTCTGTATATAATGTAATGCATTTCACACCAAATCATAAATAAATGATTTCATTCCTCACGAAATACAGAGAATATATACTCTATATTCTTATGAAAACAATTTCTTATTTCGATATAAAGAATAGAAATGTGAAAGTATTTCAATTTTAGACTCACAAAAGTTTATTCAAAGCAAATGTGTTTTATATCCTGACTTATTGTGAGCTAACGTAGATATTAAACATGAATACCCACTACATTTGAATATCAATTGCAGACAATCATTGCTTTGATGCTCAGAATATGCACAGAATATCTACGACTAATCAATGAACTATTATAAATGCAAAACATTTCATGCATTTCCGATCAGATTTCAAAACCCTTTTTTATTAAATTAATATTAATATTCGATAACTTTTATTTATATATTTCTCTCTTTAATTTCAATTCCTTAAAGGAATAAAACACTTAAGACATGAATTCAATGATTGATTAGTCAAATAAAGTGTTAATTTTATATTTTGTTTTTTTTTGTTTTTGAGCATGGTCAAACTTAAACAAATCGAATTATAAAACAATTTCAGTTTAATTGGTGTAAAATCTTTCAGATTATTTAGTTCTTTCATTTCATTCAAGGATATCAAGTATTCAATTGTATAAAATAGGTTTGAAATAATTATATGTTTAAAAGAATGATTGTTCCTACTCATACTCATACTCATACTCATAGTATAACTGATAGTTATATAGACTCATTCATTCATTATTTTTCTGGTTAACAATTCTCTTAACAATAGTTAAAAACAAGATTTTAGATAAAATGAGCCAAAATTTTAAATAAAAATAATTTAGTTGTCATTCGAAACTCAATTACGAAATTTATTTTCTATTTGAGAGTTAACTTTGAAAATAAACTATTGTAAGACTGAATGAAATAATTTTCAAAAAAATAAATTTTAAAGGAAGTAATCAAACGATTCTAATGTTAAAATTGAAGCTCAGGTTTGGAATACAGAATATACATCTATATGTATATCTATAGTTTTCATTTCCTAACAAAAGAAGACTAAATTTTCAATCTTTTGTATAAATTGTGAATTAAAATAAACAAATATTAAATATAAATAGATAGGAATGGGGGGATAATCTATCACAATTTGATCACTAAAGTGTTACTGCAATGACTGACTGAAACAACAATTAAAAGTCACTCTTATTTAACATTTGATGAACCCATAGATATAGAGTCAGATTAACATCATTTCATTCAGAGTCGATACTGAGTTATGCAAAGTTGAACGCAAACACAATTGACTTTTATTTGATCGGCAAATAAAAACAGGAAAATAAAAATAATGATTCAAAATGTTATTAATAAAAGAGTAATTCAAACAATAGTCGATCATATTTTGCAGATTCCCTTCACTGCGAGATCCGGTAATTATCAGTTAAAAGTCGAAGGAAATGCTAATGGAGTTCGCGGTGGAAATGGATTCACCAGTAATACAACTTTGAAATTCTTACCCGAATTCCTCACAATTCTTATACAAACAAATCAATTGGTCTACAATTTGAAGCAAACGAGTGAGTCGTAGTCATAGTCCACACTATTCACTCTCAAATTTCAATTCATTTATAATTTTTCAAACTGACCTAGTTCATTATTAAACTAGAGAACATATTTGCATTAATTGAGAATTTGTCATAAGATCTTTGAACTTATATGCATTTATACATGTATGTACACTTATGTGCATATATGAACATTTATGTGCATGGTGTTTGATTTTTCCATTTATAGCACTCATAACACCTGTGTTTTCAGCAATTCTTTGGTTGTATTAAACAAATGAGAATTGAGTGTCGAATAAATTAACTGATTATATGTTATAAGTTATATAACATCTGTCTCTACACATATAACAGTATTGTTTTGTTTTTAACTTTCATTTAGCAGACAATTAGCGGTTCGGCACAAGAAGTTAATGACAAATACATGATATGATGTATATCTAATTAAATGACTTAATGACTATTGACTTTAATTTCAGTTAAAATCATTTCTTGGTTATCCTCTCAGTGATCACTCAAAATATCAAATTAGAAAATATTCGCATTTTTTCTAATTTTTTAATTCGAAACAAATTCTCAATTATTTTATTGGATCACAAAAACCATAGAACAATATTATGAAAGATTATAATTTGCAACAAATTATAACTGTTGAGACTCACATTTAAAATTTTAATTATTTTTTATATCTAACTTTATGTAATCCATTCGATAATTATATATCGACATAATATGAAACAGCTTCCCATAGAACAAAGGTTAGCTTATTTCTGGCCTCGCTTTATTTGGAGTTTTGAATCTTACCTTGTTCTATTAAGAGAATTTAATTTATCTGAATTAAAGGTCAAAATATATTAAATTATATTTAAATAATTATTTTTAAATTTAATTATTCTTGAGTTGATTTACATTCATTAAAAACTTTAGAAATTATAATTAAATCTGATATCAGATATCATAACATTATTATAGATTTAAGCACTAATTGAAAGTTAGTTGAAAAATGGTCATAAATGAGCACAGGTTAGAATTGTTGAATCTTTTCAAATTATTTTCATTTGAAATGAAATGAATTGTTATTTGAATAAATGTGGTGACACTTAAAGTTATTATTTAATAATATTTGAGATAAAATGAAAATTTGTTGTGAAAACACTTGAGTTCAACAAAATTTGATTGAATGCATGAAATCAATTAAAATAATATAAATATAAATGAAGTTTATTTAATTTGAGTGACTTTTCAATAATAGTTAGCATTCGAGTGGTTTTACTCAATATGGAAATGAAGGCATATACCGATGCGGTCGATATTTTTCTTCTGGTAATCATTGCATTCATTACTCAATTATTTCGTTTGACTTCTTATAATTAAATTATGGTTTCATTAGTCAATGATTTGTGTGTTTTCACTAAATTCTTATTTATTCGAAACGTTTAAAACAATTTTCTTTAACAGAACTCTCGAGGGATTGTTATGAAGAGATGGAATTCAATTTATCCTTTTCAAGGTAAGTTTTTAATTCAAGTAGGGATTCAATTATACACTCATTAGAATAATAATAGTTAGTCATGACTTAAACCATTAGCGAACTAACAAAAAGTAAACACTAATCGATTCATTAATAACTTTAATTACTTTTCATCGTCTCTTTCCTCTAATTATTTCGAAGGAATCGTTAGTATAGGCTTTCAATTGCCAGGAGATTACCCCCGGGGCTGGTGGACAGTCAGAGTTAAAGTACTTCAACAAATCGAAGAAAAGTATTGATTCAAACAAAAAGAATCATTAAATTGAGTTTTGATTGATTTCCAACAGAAAGATATTAATCGAGCGATGGTTTACCGATCGCTTTGATGTTAGCGTTTCAATGCCTGCTTTCATATCACAAAATGATGCTTTTCTTGAAGGCACTGTATATGCAAATCACACTAATCTAATACCTGTGACCGGAAATGCAACCATAAGAGTAATAATTATACCCGAAAATATGAACGTTGACTGGAGAGCACTTAATGGCGATTACGACAATTACACCGCTTTCAGCGAAACCACAATTTTTGAAGATATTATTATGACTGAAACAATTCAACTCTTTGAAGGAAAGTATGACTTTCAATACGATTTGAAACAACTCTTCTCATCGCCGCTCATCACTCCATTCATAAACAAAGAAATTGTAGTCTATGTCGAAGTCGGCGAACGATTTTTTGATCACATTGTGTCCGGTTATGGCCGGACCCGAATCATTAACTCAACTCTTGTACTTCGATTTCTTGATACTCAGCCCACAATTTTCAAACCCGGTTTTCCATTCGAAACATATATTGCGGTTTCATATAGTGATTCAGTGCCTCTTTCGGGACAAGTTTTAGCCGTTTCAACGCTTCACATAACCCCATCATTTGTTTTGAATCGAAACACTGTTTTCGGTCAAATGGAACCCTTAAGTAAAGATCTAATTGACAACAGTCTCAAAGTAGAACTAAATGAGGAAGGAGTGGGCAAAATACGACTCCGACCCCCTCCTAATATCGACAGATTCTCTTTAAAGGCCCGCTTTTTAACGAATGAGGATACGGTCACTACTGAATTAATGGCCATTTCCTACATTTCATCAACGAATCGAATGCTTTACATCACTTCCACTACAGAGAAGGGATTGTCGGGAGAATATGGAATATTTCATGTTTATGCCAATTTTTACCTAGAACAATTTCATTACATAGTTGTATCGAAAGGAAGTATTCAAATAACAGGACAAGAGTTTGTGTCCGGAATGTTAAGATCTGTGACAACATTTTCGATATCACTTTCACCAGAAATGTCTCCAAATTGTAATGTAATCGTATATCACATAACACCTGACAAAGAGATAATCGCCGATAGTGTGAGTCTTCCCGTTGAGGGCATCAATAAAGAGAAAATGGAACTCAAAATTAACTTAAATCAGGACCGATCAGGAAATGAAATTGAATACATACCTTTTTTAGGAAAGGCATCTTTTATTGGACTCAATGCTATTGACTCAGAATATGAAGACATTCAAGGCTTTAATGATATAACTCAAGCGAAGGCAGAAATTGCTTTAAGAAAATTTGAGACCAAATATTCCAAAAAAGTTATTCATAAAACTCGAGAGGGTATCGACCAAAAGGCACTCTACTATTTGACTCATAACAACGCCCGGGACTCGGGCTCTACTTTTGCTGTAAGTTATACACAATTTTGACTTTAATTCTCAATAAGTTTTACGGCTTTCAGTTCAATACTTTAGTAGTCTTAACAAATTTAAGGCTTTCGTTGGCATCAAATCGTTGTAATCCAAAGCTTTATTACAATCAGAGCCTCGAAAACAAATTCAAAGATAATATTCCGAACCATCAGTCGGACCATCAGTCGGAACATCAGCACAACCATCAGACAATTGATAGAATAGAAGCCTCTTTTGTATTGTTATTATGTTTAGGCGGACAACAGTGTTATGAATCACACCAACAGTGCGACGGCAAATGGGACTGTTCTGATGGAACCGATGAACTATTTTGTGAAAAACATACGGATTGGGTCCAAAAACCTACGGATTTCATAATTTATCGAAAAAATAGAAACAATTTTTTCTATTCTGCGTCTGAAAACAATTTTGGTTGGATCGACACTTTTACCAGTTATAATCCGGACAATTATGTCGGTATTAAAGTACCGCAAAGACCCGTCAACTGGAGATTCAATGCTATCGGAGTCGCACAGGAGTCAGGATTTTCAATTATGGATCAATTTCTTTATGTAAGACTTGAAAAGATGTCATTTCGAGTCAAAGACTTATTAATATGAATAGTGGAATAGTGTCCGACCATTTTTCATAACTGTGGAGGCGCCCACTGTTGCTGTTTTGGGGGAACAGATAGGGATAAGAGTCGCTGCTTTTAATTATCAACCCTTTGAAGTCAGAGTGAGTTCAGTTAATTTTTATTATGAACTCTTATTTAAGAAATGTTTAATTCAAAGGCAGATATAATTCTTGAGGATTCTCTGGATTATCGTTTCGTTCACGTCGGGCCTATGGGAAGGGTGTCCTCTTATATGCCTATTACCTCTTCGGGCACTCATCAACATCTTATTTATATTAAACCTTATTCTTCATTCTATGTTCCGGTTCCAGTGGTGCCGATCACAAGAGGAAAGATTAAAATTGTGATAATTGGTCGGTGCCAAGTGGCAAAAGTGAGAACATCTTTATTTACATTTAATATTTAAGAAATATTGAATTTAAGGACCGGAAAGAACACGAAATGGAAGTATTATCCGACGGCGCAGAGGTTTCACTTCACACTTCCTTTCTTTTAGATATGAGAACGCAGTCATATTTAGTCAAATTTCTTGACATAAATGTAACCGAAGATCCAATAATCCCATATCAGGACATTTATCGCAGATATGTATTCGGTTCCCCAAAAGCAAAGGTCACAATCATAGGGGATGTGGTAGGAATGCCGGCCCAAATAGAGCCAAAAATAGATTTTACAAATTTAAACATCAAATATACCGCAAAATCGGGTGAACTTAGGATTTTTGACTTCGCGTATCGACTCTATACTCTTATATACTTAAGAATAACAAATCAATTGGACACAACTGAGAGACAAGATTTGTCTAAACAAATGTTGGAACAATTAAATCGTGATTATGTCCATCAAATGACATTTTTTAAAAACGGTTCATTTGCTTTGTTTGACATAACTGGAGGACGAAATTCTGTTTGGCTGACGGCTTATTGCAGTCGAGTCTATATCGACGCCCAATACGACGATTGGCATAATTTCATTTATATCGATCCAGAAATCATCGAATCTTCAATTGACTTCATTTTAAAACATCAAATCTTGGATCCAATGAGTGATTTATACGGAGCCTTCTTTGAAGAAAATTCCATCCAATTTAGAGATCGTTATCATTACCACTACGGAAACGATTATAATTTGTACAGTAATTGGTCATCACCTCGTCTCTCACCCGTGGCTCTGACGGCACATGTATTGATTACTTTAGTGAAAGCATCAGATGTACATGGTGAATTAGGAGTTAAAATTTCAAACGCTAAACAGTCAGCCATTAAATTCCTCGAAAGAAAAATACAAGTTTTGACTTTTGCCTACGATGTGGCCATAACTACCTATGCATTAATGGAATCGGGAAGTCCTGACGCAAAGATTGGATTTAATAAACTCGAAGATAATAAAAAGGTGACCGAAGGAATGGTCTATTGGTCCGACGCTTTCATAAAAGTATATTATTATTTAACAAAACTATAATCTAATCTCTATGTGATGTTATGTATGTGTGTGTTAGCCACCCGGACTCATCTATCAGAGCCAAAGACCTTTTATTCAGCCACGAGTACCACAACTTCATGAGTCATTGGCAGTGGAAGGTATTCTTTTATAATTTA
The DNA here is from genome assembly GCA_034695785.1 of Galumna obvia. Taxonomy (NCBI): domain Eukaryota; kingdom Metazoa; phylum Arthropoda; class Arachnida; order Sarcoptiformes; family Galumnidae; genus Galumna; species Galumna obvia. Next base: position 12,625 of record JAQFZM010000799.1, on the reverse strand, counting down.
TACTAATTTTATAGCATTGGTTATAATAATCTATTTAAAGGGACGGCCTATGCTTTAATGGTTTACATCGGTTTCGGTGGTTTACTTCAGGACCAAATAGTCAAATGGTTGAGTTTTATGAGACTCTATGACGAAGGCTTTATCTCAACATTTGACACAATAGTATCGATTCAGGCCTTAATTGACTATTCATTCAGAACTCACGTCCGATCGATTACTAATATGAAACTGGAAGTGGAGGCCTCTTCCAATCCCGGAATTATCAATCACGTGGTCATCACTCAGAATAATTTGACAGAACAACATTCAGTTAATATTGAGCCAAATGTTTGGGGTCACGTTACCCTTACGGCCAGAGGCGCGGGACTGGCTATCGTCCAACTGACCACTCAGTTTAATGTTGACCACGACTTTCAATTACTACAACCACCGGTACAGGCGTTCGACCTCTTTGTCGAAATGACATTTTCCGGTCGAAACAAATCAAGAATTGCTATTAAGTCGTGCGCCAAATGGATATTACCTGACAATAGAAGAAATACCAGTGGAGTGGCTGTTCTCGAACTGACACTTCCAACCGGTTATTGGCAAAACGCGGCAGTTATTGAGAAATATTTACAGTCGCGTAAAGTTCCTCGTTTAAGTCAGGCTAAAGTTAGGCCACGTTCGGCAACTTTTATGTTCGATTATGTGAGCCATTCCTTTCCCTTTTCTCTCATTTTTTTCTTCCATTCCTTCCATTCCTTCAATTCTTCTCTTAATTTGATTGTAATTTTGTTAAACTAATAGCTCGACAGAGAGTGGAGTTGTGTTGAGTTCAAAATCGACAGATGGTTACCCGTCGCAAATCTAACGCGTTGGTTAAAAGCTCGTGTTTATGATTTATATGAACCAGGTTATCTCTTTATTATTAAATAAAATCTCAATAATTTTTAAAAATATAAAAATATATTTAATTTATAGAATATTTTAAGGAGAAAATAATAGATGACTTCGCTCTCTATGCGCTCCATATTTGTGAAGTAATTTCAACTAATATTTATATTTAATTTCTTAATAATGATATAAATGTGTTGTATTGTATTGTAGGTGTGTGGCAGCTATCAGTGTCCTTACTGTCCATTTTTCAGTCACTCGTTTATTATAGCATCGAATGCATCGATAATTTTCTTGTCATTGATTTCAATAATTTTTATCATTAAATAAATTATTTCTTTTAATAAATTGTTTTACAATTTTAAATACAAACTTTTAATAAACAAATTTTAAAAACAATTTAATAAAATTATTTCTTAATATTTAAAGAAATATGAAAATAGTGTTAAAAAGTTAGGTAAAAGTGTCGGGGATATAATCAGATATAATCAGAGCATAAATTAGTTGTTTGAGTGAACACCGAATGTCTCTGAAGTCGTTTGCGATGTATTTGTCATAAAACAAGTTTAGTGTAAACAATGACGAAAACTAATCCTAATTTAATTTAATAAAATTAAAATCATGTTTACAATCGTTTAAAAAAATTGTCACTAAATAATAGATAAAATAGTGTTTAGATTAGCCTCGAGTAAACGACTAGTCTTTTAATCAATATATTATATAATAGTTTTGAGATTAAAACTCGTGATGTCATCCAATAATTATTTAATTAATTCGGACTTAATTTCATTGAAATTATCAAAACTCTTAACATTTAAATGGATTCAAATATTTTTAATAATATTTACTTTACTTAATATCAAACCAATTGAGTGTCGAAAACATCATTTGGTTTTAAATGTATTAATCATTTTATTTATAATAAATTGAAAATAATTATTAATTAAAATTGATTTGAATTTTGTGGTGAATAACAGAATGACATTCGGAAGTACTTCACAATCAATACCTTTGGGTTCTTCACTGGCGGTACTCTCACTGTCGAAGTCAAACAATTTAGTTTTGATCCCTTTAATGATGACTCTGTCGTATGTCTTAAGTAAAATCATTTATTTAATTAATATTTTTTCTCTTTATTTTCAGTTCGGTATGACTTTAGCCAAAACAATGAGCGATAGTCTCACTCCTTATCTGGTAATTGATTTAACACTTAATTTGGTTTAATTATCTGTTTTGTGTTTAAAGGAAGGACATGAGGACAGATGTCTTCTTATGGATGACATAACCGAATCAAACACAGATAACATTGGATTAGTTTCCTTTAAATTTGATTTTAAGAATAATAAGTAATTAATTTTTGTTTATTTTACTTATTTTTAATATATTTTGTGTTATAAGTTTTAAAACTAAGTAGAGTGTAGTGTAAAACTAATATTTTACTTATTATGTGATCATTTATTTTAGAGTTGTTCTCAATTGTAATGATATCTTATCAAAACTGAGACTTTATGACGGAAATGGTTCCAAACCTAAAAGAAATGTCGATTCAGAACAAAATGTAACTCAAAATGAAAAAAAATTGTCGGACAATATGTCGCCAAAAGTGGATAAAAATGAAAAAAAGGAGAAAACAAAAGAAGAAATGAATACTTTAGAAGACAATAATAAATTAGATAAAAAAATGGACTCAAATAATCAATTAATAAAACAAACGACAAATTATAAGTCTGTCAGAGATGACCCAAAAAACGATGACAAAAGTGATAATTCAGATGAAAAAACTGAACAAAAAGACGACAAAACTGTTTCAAAAGAAGAGGAACACAAAACTTGTAGTTTGGGTTCTGTAAAGCTCTCGCGTTTCGGTGATCCCAAGAGTCCGGAATTCACTTTTAAAGTAAATGAAAAAATCAAAAGAAAATCATTTTCTAAACAAATTTCTTTGATTACAGTTTCAGGCGCTTATTGTCGAAGATTCTCACGAAGGTCTTTACAGTTTGTTTTTTCACAACTGTCCTAATTATGGATCTCACGGAGGATTCAGACCCTCAACAAGAATTAATCTCTCAATGTTTATAACGGAAGAAAATTTAGAAAACTATTTATCTGCGGGAGAGATACCATTACCTCAATTGTATTTCGCTCTATCGGTGATATTTTTCCTGGTTGGAATTATTTGGGTTCATGTTATCCGTAATAAAAAAGGGGATGCCTTCAAAATTCATTATCTAATGGCGGCTCTGGTATTCGTCAAAGCACTTTCACTTTTGTTTCATGGGGTCAGACATTTATGGCTATTAATCATTTGTTTATTAATTATTTTGAGTGAAAAAAACAGATTAACTATCATTTCATCGCAAAAGAGGGCTCACAAGTGGAGACGTGGGCTGTTCTTTACTATATAACTCATTTGCTAAAAGGAGCCCTTCTATTTATCACAATTGTATTGATCGGTACCGGATGGGCATTCATCAAACATATTCTGAGCGATAAGGACAAGAAAATATTTATGATTGTTATTCCACTTCAGGTAAACTTTTATTCGACAATTATTTTTAAAATTTGATATAAAATTACTTCAATCGATAGGTTTTAGCGAATATCGCAGATATTATAACAGAAGAGAGTGAAGAGGGAGAACTCAAACATAATATGTGGAGAGAGATATTCATTTTAGTAGATCTGTTGTGTTGTGGGGCTATTCTATTCCCAGTTGTCTGGTCTATTAGACATCTTCAGGAGGCCTCACAAACTGATGGAAAGGCTGCCATTAATTTAAGAAAACTAAAACTTTTCCGGCACTTCTATGTTATGATTGTTTGTTACATTTACTTCACCCGAATAATAGTGTATTTGTTGAAAATAACAGTGCCTTTTCAATATGAATGGCTTAATGTCTTTTTCCAACACTCAGCGACACTTCTCTTCTTTCTTCTAACCGGATATCATTTTCAGCCGACATCTACTAATCCATACTTTCAATTGACTCAAGAAGAAGACCTTGAATTAGAAGAAGTGTCAGTTTTTCTTTTATTTTGAGTTTTAAATATTTTAAGATTAATTGTCTTTTGTTTGATTTAATAGACTATTCGTTCAGCCAAACAATGGTTTCAGCGAAACAAAAAAGAGGAACCGAGACGTCGAAGCAAATACTGACACCGAAAGACTTATTACAAAAAGAGAAAGTAGTCATGACTTCGACTAATTAATAACTAAATTTAATAATATTTAATAATAACTTATTTTTCATTCGATTCTTAAATATAGAATTAAAATTAAAGGTTTGTTTAAATTTTATTCATTTGATTCATCACTTCTTTAAAATTAATAAAATTAAGTGAATTATATTTTAGAATTAAATATTTTCCACAAATATTTGTTTATAAGAAATAATGATTTTAGAGTTAAAGTGATTTTATTTACAAATAATTTTCAATAAATATTTGGAGAATAATTGGAAGAACTATTAATAAGATTTTTTTAAAGGAAAATATATTTTAAAATATTGTAAATCTTTTGATAATAAGTTATTATTCGAGCAAATCATTTGTCGACTCTTTTGTGTCACAACTGGCGATATCACTAAAATTGTCAATTGTCTCCTTATCGTCGGTTTCATTATCTTTCTCTATGTCTTCACTTATTTCATCTATAGATTTAATATCAGTTACTGAGTGTTCCTCTTTGTTGTTGATATTGTAGAGGGAAAGTGCGGCCACTATTTTCGGGTCTTGAAATGATCCCTCCATAAACTCTTCCATCGATAGTCTGTTGTCTTTATTCTAAAAATTAAGACAATTCTTTGTTTATTTCAAAAATGAATAGAAATGAATTCCTACGATATCGAGTTGACTGAATATCATTTCAACCCTATTTTCTGGGTTTTCCTCTTCTGTCTCCTCAATAATGGGTCCTAACATTTGATAAATTGATTCAACGATTCGACTCATTTCTTCTCTGGTAATATATCTTTAATGTAAATAAGTTTAATGAAGTTTAGAGCTATAAAAGTTTTATCGATTAGATTACCCGTCATTATCCAAATCATATAACTTGAATGTCCCTAAACGTCAATAACAAATAACAAGAATAACAATCAAATTTAAATATAAGATATGATGACAGGACTAACATAATAGCTTTTCCTCTAATGTTCCCCTGGAAGTTGTGGACAGAGCTCTAATAAATTCTTCAAATGTAATCATTCCGTCCTATAATTGAAATTCAATGGAAAATAAGTAATGAATAAGAATTTGATTTGAAGTGAATGTAAATGAGATCTACTTTGTCCTCATCGAAGACACGGAATACAAATGAAGCGAATTTTGTTGGATCTCCTTTTGGAAAAAATTGCTCATATATTTTCACGAATGCCTTTCAGTCATTTTTCATAGAAAAGAATTCCCAAAATTAAAAATTGCATTCATTTCAGATTATATTAAAGATTAACCGAAATCCGGTTTAATTAGAAATTAGTGTCACTGACTTACCTGTTCTGTGAGCCGACCGTTTGGACAATCCTTTTCATTAAAAATAAACAAATGTGTTATCTCCTGAGTTGATAGAAGTTATACCTGGTCGTTTTGGCACACCTTTGAAAATCCCGAATACCTGTTTTGACAAAAACACAAACTCTTATTATATAGTATTGATTCTAAGGTTTCTATAGAATTGTAGTTCGATTCTAATGAAAAGTTATAATCCATACCATTGTTTGACCTCTTCCTCGCTGACTAAATCAAATTCAAATAAAGTGGGTAAGTTATAAAAGTGTCATCAATTAGTCAAATATATATTAAACATTTTAAAGTGATTTTTAAATTTATTTTTTAACGATTTTTGAATTCATTAACAATAAGAGAATAATAGAAAAACAAAGAGAAGATAACGATTTGTTTTGTGATAAGTTATTCTCATTATAATTAAACTCCAATTAATATAATTTCTATTCATGGAAATCGTGGAAAATATTTGTATAATACTCTAATAATTAGTGACAAAAGTTTTCAGTTATGGCAAAACACTTGAATCACAGTTAAACAGAAATTTGTGATTAATTGAGTCTTAAGATGTCGATTGAAAGTCATATAATTATCCGTTATTTTTGTTTATTAAGTATTTGTCTTTAATTAGTACTATATTTTGTTCGTTAGAATTGACTTTAAATAATTGCAATATTTTGATGATTTGAAATTATTTGTAATCAAAGATTTTGGTGGTACAAGGTTATTTTGTGATCACATTTTCACTTCTAATATCATTAATAAAAATATTTCACAAATCCAATCGAAACTCATATTTTCTCAATACTTAAGATATTAATTGTTATTTTCCTTAAACTTTTAGTCAATTGAGTGATAAATATAAGTAATCTTTGAAACTAAAGTCAATTTTAAATTATATTCCACTCATATAAACATTTTTAATAAAAATTTAATTTTGTTTAAAATAAGATAAAGTAATAATTAATTAGAATAATTAATGTATAGGTTTTTTATGTTGGAGGTGTTGTCAGTGCCCTTAGGTAAGTACCTTGCACATTTCATATATAAATTTTAGCAATTAAACTGGATTTTCCAATTGAAACTAAGTTTGAAGTGAATACCAGTTCTCACTTCTGTTATTCAATTCTTAGAAAACTCGCTTTCATTCAATTTATTTAAAGAAGAGAAAGTATTTAAAAGAACTGCTCTTTATTTGGAAACTTATTCTTTAAAAAAAACTTAAACTTATTCATCGAAGTTTACTATTAAAATCAGGTAAAAACTATTTTATTTGCTAACAATTATTAAATATTTCCGAAACATTCATTTAAAACAATTTAAAAGCTTAATAATTATCATAAATTAATATAATACAGTACTCAATAGTTACTTGTTAGTTCAAATTAGTGATTGATAGGAATAATATCAATTTAAATGTTTTTATTGACAATTTATAACATTTTGTCAAATAAATCAGTTATTTTTGCTTTTTTAGGATTAATGTTTTAAAATTTATTTGAAATGAATATCTAATTAATAATTAGTAATTAATAATTAGTAATTAATAATTAATAATAATTTAGATAAGTTTTATTATTTCAGTTATTAGTAATTAATGATTTACTTTCGTTTAATTTCATTTTAAATGTTAACAATAATTTCATTAATTTCTTATTTTAAATTAATAGTTATTTATTATATCAAACATTTTATTCTCTAAATTCCTTTTCCATTAATACAAATTAATTTTTTTTAAATAATTTCAGAGAATTATTTACTGTTTTTTAAAAGTTTAGTTAAAAATATTGGAATCACTTTTATATGAATTTTAATGAGATTTGGTTTTCATATTTGATATTAAAATTATCAATTGAGTGCTCTATTTATATAATTTATATAATTTTAAACTCAAACGAAAATCTACGAAATGATTGAAATTCTTATAATTTGTTTTAATTTACATTTAGTTTTAGTATAATTATAATAACTATAAATTTAATTTAATCTTCATTTAGTTATTATTTAATATAAATTCTTTGTAATAATTTCTAAATATATGATAAATGGCAGCGATTGTTATCATTAAAAATAAGACACAAACGATACGAATCGAGAATAAAAATCGTATTCTTTTAGTGCGAACGGCTTTTCGCCATTTATTCAGTCTTTTCCTATAAAATCCTTCGGCTTTCGTTATATTTTTATCGTCGATATCTTTCACTAAGAAAACAATGATTTTTTATATTTATACCCTTATTATTGTCTGTTTACCCGGCATTTCATTAATGTTATGAATATAAATATTTTCGTCGGTTTGAGTTTCGTTTTGTTTCACTAAAGAGCCATTCTTTGATACCATTTCTCTTAAAACTATTATAAATCAATTTTCACTTAAAATATGTTTAGATTTTTATAATTTTCATACGACTTATTCCTGAAGTTTTCAATTGAATAGAAATTATTAAAACAAATAATATGAGGAGAAGTAATCGGTTTAATCCTCTGTTTTCCCACAAAAGAATCGCAAAAAGAAATAAAAATATGAGATATAATACTATTAATATTTCATCCAAATCTGATTCCATATTATATCCAAAAACTTTTTTTTAGGAATAAATTTGAATTCAAATAATAACAGTTATTGTTATATTGACTTAAAAATAATAATTGTTAGTCAAACGTCTCTTATATTATTATTATTATTTGGGAATAAAAGTGTACTAAATTTTTAATTGTTTTTACGCTTTTATAAAAATACTTCAATAAGTAATTAATAACTTATTAATAATAAGTTTAAATTCATTTCTTATAAAAGAAAGGAATAGAATAATGGAAATTAAACTCTTTTGCATTCACTAAATTGAAATTTTTATTTATTTATGAATTTCGATATAATTTCGTATATTTTAATACATTAAAAACAATAATTCTTTGACCACAATATTATTCTTATAAAAGCGTTAAAACAAATAAAAGTTTTTTAGTGTACTTTTATCCGGTCTCTAATTATTGGAAATAATTAAATACAAAAATAAAAAAAGAATAAAAACGTTTACTAATATTATATAAACAAATTCATAAAAATTATAATTTACTGAATCGATTAAATTTAATACAAAGTTTGTTAACTAATATATTGGAAATTCCCATTTATTTACATTTTATTTCAAATTATATAAGAATTATATAATTGACTTAAAATTAAAATCATCAGTAAATGTAGTTTTAATTTGTTAATATCTATTTTCAAATATTACTTAATTGAAAATATTATTAAACAAAATTTTATTGAATTTAAAATTAAAGGAAAGTATTAAAATTAGCATTAGACTTGCAAGTTCAAATTATTCAATAGTATTTTTCAATTTTTATTCATTTGTATTTTAATTACAAACTTATAATAAAGAGTTTGGATATGCCATCAAAAAAAATTGGAGTAAACTTTTGTTAATTAATTGAAAGCTATTATTAAACATTTTTTATTACAATATTTATTTGAAGACCAGTTCAGTAAAAAAGGTGTCAAAATATATAATTATGTTTTTCGTTACTATAGATACTCACCACGAGTTAACTTGAATATATTGACTATTTTTTGTACATTTAAGTACAGAATATTCTACACTTTCCTTGAGATTCTTTGATTTGTTTGCGTGATATTCAGAAAAGACAGTCACAGGAATGCAATAGTAATCTTAGCGCTAACTTATAAACAAATGAGTCATATAATGACATTCAAAATATTCATCTAAAAAGTTACTAAACAACAAATATTAAGTATTAAATCAAAATTAATTTAAATTGATTTGAATCGCGTAATAAATTATCTATTCATATAAGTTATAGAAAATATCTCAAAGACCCCAAAAGACTTCCTCTTTGGATAACTCAGTATTTCTTAGAATTGTTTGCTAACTCTTCAATCAAATATAGGTATTGTAATGTATTGTTAAAGTTTAATGTCATCGCATGTATAGGAAATACATTTGTCTATCATTTTTGCTAAAAATATCTTTTTTTTTAATCAAAATATTGAAGAAATTTTATTTTCTGTTCCGAATTTGCTTTAATACAAATCAATAAGAAATACAAAAATACAAAACAGAGTCTGAATGACATACAAATGAAGAACAAATCAATTAATTATTGAAAATTTAATAACTGATATAAAGCATTTTTTGTCGGACTAATCGTAGATTAGAAACTTATAAACGATTTTTATATATTTTTTGGCAAAAATATTGAAATCACATTTCTTACATAAATTTTAAAAATTCTTTTAAAATATTTTTTAAATATAAAGTCACTCGAAATAACTTGGATTCGATCAAATTCATGCTTATATTTAAAATTCACGATCAAACAAGGTCATTTTAGTGAATCATACTCTAGTTAACTCTAATAACTAGAGTATAGTTTATTTTTCTCACAAAAGTGTTATACATAAAAATTAAAACAATTGAAGAAAAATTATTGTTTCTATAATTAATTTAAAATTTTTTATTTCTATTTTATTTTTTCATCAGATTTTAGATAATAAATAAAAAATATTAAAGTAATATATTATTAAATGACATTAATTTGAAAAGAAATGTCTGACAAATTAATCTTAATAACTATCTGTGCAAGGAATTAGTTAATTGCAAGAATTTTATTGGCTCATTAGCTTTAAATTCAAGTTGTAATCGAGAGATTGAAATGGTTGAGCCTTTTATTAATTTTAAAAGTCTGAGTATTACCTGAAAACCTCGTGAATTCTCATAAAAACTTTCAATTATATTAATTATCAAAGTTTTATATTTAATAAATTATGAATTATTATTACTTCGAAATAATTCTTTAAATAATCCAAAATAGCATTGACTCAAGTTTTTCAATAAATTTTAAGTTTAAATTCAGATTTTTTCTTAACAAAAGTTTGAAAAGAATTGATTAAATCGATTAAAAGTGCTTTAAATGATAACAATTTTGACAATTTATATCGATTTGACGAATCAATATATAAAGATAGCGTAAGTCCGTTCCCATCATTTATTATTCTTATGAATTCCAGTTGTTTTTATGTGAAATTAATCGCTGAAGATTTGTTTAAGGGTGGAGTCGTTTTCTCTTAAGATTTCTCTATAAAATTTGTGGTAAAATTTATATAATAACAAATAAATCTTTATATTAGTTTTCAATTATTTCAATAATGACTTTCAGAAGTGAAGCATTTATTATTAGATAAGAATTTTCCAGAACTGTCCGCCCCTTCAACACACCATCAGCACACTTTCACCAAATCCTTTAATTACCATAATTTTTTCATAACAAATATTAAATTAAAGTAAAAGAAATGCCAAAAATTCAATTATTAATTTGTTAAAACTTAAAAATTATTTTTTAACTAACATTTCAAAAGTTCTGACTTTTAGAAGAACCTCTTTTTATGTGATTTGAAGGACAAGAGTTTTGAAATCAATGACAAAAGTTTTGATTCCATTTTTATTTAAAGATAAGACAATGATTTTTATTATCATTGAGAACACATTGTCCTCAGACTCTCTTTAATAATATATTATTTAATTAATCGAATAAATCATTTGTAAAACTATAAAAATAAAATCATTTGAGTCGGAGATTCAAAATCAAAGCAAAGAGAAATCAATAAATAAGTTTCAATAAAAAAGTAATGCTTTGTTAAAAAACAAACATTTTTTGTTTGTTAATAAACTTGAAAGTTTGTAAAAGTGCTGACATTTTCAAAGTTGTGAACTTGAAAAACATGATTGTCGTCAAATCACATAATAATACAATGAATTATAAGATTAATGATTAAATTATAATGTTTTGATACAACGAACTCAACAAATAGAGAATCTGTCGATAAGTCATTAATTCTTGAATTAAAATCAAAAACATTTCTTTTGTATTTGAGTTGCATTTAATGAAATAATTAAAACAATAGTATAAACATTTAAGTTTGACACCGAAGTGAAGGCTAATGATCTTTAAGTTCTTATGTTTGAACACATTTTAATTAAAAACTAATAAAAGAAAATAATTTTACTTACAATAAGTCTCTTCCGCTAACTTAACGATTAGTTCACGTTTTAGTTTACTATTCTTTTTACCCATAGATTCAAACATTAATTTCAATTAAATACTTCAATCAAACATTGAATAGAATTAATAATAATTAGTCATCACTTGAGTTATTAATGAGATTTAATTTAGTCATTAAAAGACATTTTTATTTTAAATTCAAAAAAGGATTTTGTTTTTTGGTTAGTGTTTGATCTGTCGTTCAGTTCGAACGAATGACATTTGATTAGAATCAAAGTTAGTACAACTTTTGTGGTATAGTTCTGGTATTGAATTGCAAGTGTCGTCTATCGCATAGTTACAGCTTTTGTGTCAGATTTTATTGATTTAAAAATAGCTTTTGCTCTACAATTGAGGCTAAAATATACTGATTTTGCTCATCAATAATAAATACATTGCAATCAATTGCTTTAACTTTTCTTAAACAATGACAACATTTTGACATAATTTTATTTGAAAGTCATAACAATTTTTTCAATTTTTTATACTTTCCTATTCTTTCTTTTATTTTGAGCCCAAAACCAATTCTATAAGAATATAATTTATTTTAATATTTAAGTCACGAATTTTGACGATTATTATAGATTAGAATTCAATTTAAATATGATTTTATTTTGATTAAATTGACTCAAAAGAATTTTTAATAAAACAATTGGTTTATATCAGAGACAAAACATGATATGAGATGAATATTAGATCATTAGTTCTTTAAGTTTTGAATTATTTGTAATTGTTTTAACGGATGATTACTTTTAAAATATTCTTTGGAAATGAGATATAAGTTATATATCCTATAACGATAGGATTTTCTTTATGATAATTTATATGGAAAATAGCTTGCTAAAAAGTACGTGTGAAATTTTTTTGACATTTTATGCATTTTAATATTAAAGGTTAAATTTAGGGTCAATTTTTATAAAACATTATTCATAGAAAATATTTTTCCGATTATTCATAAATACCTGTTTCAATTTATTCAGGGTGATTTATAAATTAGATGCGGAATTTTTAAATTTCGCGCTTAAAAATATCATCAAGAAAAAAGTATATAAAGAAAAAATGTTTAAAATTAAAAAATATTTGAGATTTTATTAAAATTATTCGTTTACTTTAGAGTTCAAATTTAGAGAACATTATTGATAGTCATCGGTCAGTACATTCTTTTTATAATAGAGATTTGA
>JAQFZM010000798.1:0-24668 GCA_034695785.1 Galumna obvia | reverse complement strand
ATAAAAGTTATGTATATAAATACATATATAAATCAGGGATGGCTAAAAGGGGGGGTATTCCGGAAGACCCCCCTACGAGGCCAAAATTTGAAACCCCCCCCCTACGAGTTTGGGACCCTTAACATTAGCGTCTATGGACAGATACTAGATATGTTGAAACTTTTTTGGCCTAGGGGGGGTATTTTGCCAAAATACCCCCCCCCTAGAGCTCGGCTCTTTAGCCATCCCTGTAGTTATATAAATATTATCATGATCAAAATTAATAAAATTTTCTAACCCGACTTAATATTTGTTTGATTTTATTCTCTAATTTGAAGAATTCATTTACGAAGAATTGTCTAATACTTGTATTTCATTTTTGGTCTTCTTTTGAAAATCTCCTTAAGTTTAGGATAAGATTTCAAAATAATTTATATCGATTTGCAATTGATTTGAAAGTAGATCTGAGAATATTGAGGTAAAGAGATCGATGGTTTTATCAAAAAGGGATTTAGTTCTTCATTCCATAAAAGTGTTCTCTTTTGTAGATTACTTTAAATATGAATCCAAAGCTTTTATTTTTATGGAAAGGACTGAATACCAAAACAAATATATTTTATATTTTTATAAAAAAGTTATTATTTTATAAATTTTATTTATTGTATTCCAAAGTTATATTTAATGAATGTTTGATAGGATTGAATCGAATGATTAGAAAAGAATGAAATCACTGACAATATTTGTGACATTATTGGTGTCACGTATTGCTGGCCTTTCTTTGGATGAAATCCATTCCTCTTCGAAAACATTCAAAACCATTTCAGATAACAATAAGGATAAAAGTCTGAAGACTGCTATCGACACAATTCGCCGAAGAAGACAAGAATATCCGATCGCACAAACTTATGGATCACATAGTCTTCCATTAATATATTATGAAAGATTGTACGACCAAATGGCAGACCAAATGGGAGACCAACCAGTTGTTAATTTGCTTGGAGTAAGTCTAACTTTAATTTTATTTTTATTCATTAAAAATTCTAATAAAAAAGTTAATAACAAAGGACTCAGATTTTAAGGACTATTTTTAACGACTCATTTATTTATGATTTAATGACTGACTAAACAAAAAAATAATTAAAAGCTTTGATATAACGACAAACTTTTCATTTAATTATTAGTTTAGTTTCTGATAAATGACTTACAGTAAAGAAGAATAGTTTGTTTTGTTGAAGAATCGCATAAATGTTTTGATCAAATATTCTGAGCCTTAATATACTATTCTGTTTGACAATAATGACAGCATAATTGAGAGGATCCCTTTGAGCATATATTCTTCAAACTTATTTTTCGTATATAAGGGAGTCTATAAGGGAGTGCCAAAAATGACATCAACTTATCTATTCTTTTGACAATTTATTCTAAGACTAATTTTCAATTCGCATTCAATAAGTTTTATTCATTTCTATTCAAATAATATTTCAAAATAAGTAAAATTATGATTTAAGCAAATTTTATTTGTTTTTAGAATTACTAGTTTCATAATTATACCTCTCCTGACTGTTCCCTCATTTAATGTTATTATCCAGAATTAAAAGGATTTTTCAAATGGAAAATGAGTTCATAATAATTCTAATATATTGTTTACACTCTCTATTACTGTATTACTCTGTTTGTAATACTTTATAATACTTTGTTAATACTCCCCAAAAATGTTACATTTTATTATTCAAAAAGTTCTCATTTTGTGAATATTAGCCTCAATTTTATTTAAAAGAAATATACTTTTAGTAAATCCATAAATCTTTAAGTTATATTGAAGTTAAATTTAATACATTAAAAATTGATTATAAGATCTAGATAAATTATAGATAAACTGTATAAATAATGTATTAGTAATGGTATCCCTTTTGCTCTAAACTTATCGATTAAAATGTTTATCAGCGAAAACAAATTGATTCCGAATATTTGGAGGACGCTTTCGATAAGGATCTTCTTTCGACTGAATTAGCGCTTAAGTTATCACAACTTCTAGAATCAAATGATAGAAAAGAGTCAAATGTCGGGCACAGAGTTTACAACAAAATCAATAAAAAGAAGAAAAGGAGTACTTCTAAACAAAACAATTATTTCAATGAAATTAATGACCGGAAAATTCCTAAAAGTGTTAAAAGCGTTAATCGACACAAATTCAATTCAATTAAAACTTTGACAAAACGAAAATCGAGTCGAAGGGTTCTCAACGACCACTTCAACATTGAAGAGAACCCTCACTCAGTGATACCAAATAATTTAGGAATAAAACCGACTAAATCTTCACTTAAGTCTAGAGTCAAAAGTAATAAAAGAGTTGGAAATAAACTAAAGGCCAAAGAAGTGAGAAAAAAGATTAGGAAAAGAAAAGTCGAGTTAACTGCGACTACAGATACCAGTCTTGGTGTCAATCGATTCACTAATAAGAGTAACAAAAAAGATTTAAAAACTACGGATAAAAATATAGTCTCAGAACTGAATGAAATTCTATCCGAAGAAAACAAAACTGAAACGAAAGTCGAAAAACATATAAAAAATTTGAATTCATCGGAAAGTAAAGGGAGTGAAGAAAATTCTACGAAAACAGTTAGAAAAATGACTAAAAGGAATGACCCAAATATTGATTTGTTAATTGAAAATTTAAACGATGGAAACACTGATAAAACTGATAAGAATGTTGTAAATGAAGATATAATTGTTTACCCGAATATTGATGACAGAGAAACCAAAGATGAAATTCAAACAAATAATGAACTCAACGAATGGCTTCGAAGAGAATTCTATGAAAATATGGCTAAAACTTTAGCTACAATGAGAAGGAAAAGAAGTGAAGACCAAAATGAAGACCAAAATGAAGACCTAATTAATGACGAACAGTTTGAAACAATGGGCGACAAAATTGTAGCCATCGATGACAGCAATGAATATAACGATAATATAAATGACGAGGAATTCAAAAATTTTAATAAATTGATCGACGATTCGGACAACTTTTATGTAATCGAAACCAATGATGACGAAAATGAAGACAATAAATACGCAAACGATGACAACAATGACAGCAATGATAGTGAAGATTCTCTCAATTGGACTCATTTGGAAGAAAAGAATGCAAATATTAAAAGCAAGAGAAGTGTTCCCTCATATTTTGGTGATATCGAGGATAATATTGAGTCGAATGATATAAATTCCAAACGCTTTACTCGAGTCTATAATAATCTCGAGTCAATAGAAGATTCACTTCTTAGTGAAGCACTCGATTTAATTCAAGAAACGGCAGAAAAAGGTTCTGAAAGGGAAGCAAAGAGTCAAAAGATATCTAATAGACTCGACGCCGCTTATGATATCGAAGATATGAGAACTGCTTTGGATGATCTGAGCAACACTTTTAACAAAATAAACAGCGAAACAGATAATTATCTTAACGATGGAGAAGAGACTAATGGAATGGAGGGGACGCCCACTCGATATACTTCTAATCTAATCGATATTCACAAAAAAGACTCTTTTTTAGGTAAATGAATAACAATTCTGATTAAAATTTCGATTCTTAATATTTTATTTATTAAATCACAAATAATTTTACATAAAAATCAGTTTATATAATCTTTTTTTTAATTCTTATATAGAATTTATAAGTTATAAATTATAACTTATAATTATTAAAGAATAATTCTATTACTCATATTTTTATCAAATAATTCTTCATTTCTTTTAATTAATTTTTGTTTAAATGTTTTTAACTAATATTTAGACGATTCGAGAGTAGAATCGGATGACAAGTGCTTTGAAATGGAAGGCCTTTCGAGTGATTGTTCTTCAGTCGGAGATTTGCTTCCGAATAGTGACCTTCGGTTTTCATTGATTGAGTCGTGTAATTGGCATCAGTTGTGTTATAGCTGTGTATGTATTCATTAATGAAATCCATTAATTAAATGAAATTACAATCAATTGATTGCTTTGGGTTTTAGGGAGAAATATATGGTTTGTTGTCGAGTGATTGCGACGCAGGCTTTCTAGAAGCGAGTCGTTTGTCGTGTGCGGGCAGTCCGTCGTGTGAAGCATTTGCAAGACTCATATTAACGCCATTACGTCAAAGCCGTGTCTATTATAAGAGTTCTGTTCCTCAAATCTGTTATCGATATCAATGTATAAAAGATTTCTTATTTGTTTCACAAAACAATAATCGTTAGAATAATTGTTTGATTTTCGATCACAAAATCAATTATTTAATTAATCGTTTAATACCTTAATTGGTATTCATTTGTTGATTGAGTGAAAACAGATTTACTGTAATATTGAATAGTTTTCGGATTGATTTATAATAAACTATTTGAGTAAATCCGTGTCTTATTCTCAAAACGAGTTAACCTTAACTTAAATTTTGAAATTCTCAGTATTTTATAAAAATAAAAAGTTGTAAAGAGTTGTAAATCACTTTAATTCTCATAATTTCTTAGACAAAATCAAATAAATATCTAATTAAATGACATTCTATACTATAAATGTTGTCGTAAATCAAAAGTTATTTTTATTATAAAAGATATAAAATTTTTCATTTCTTTTTATTTTGTATTTTTCTTCCAATTCTTCAAATTATCGATCGGTTAATGAATTTTCTAGAATTTACGCTAAAATATAGGAAAATAAATTTCCAGAAGTTTTATCCAAATAGTGATGAAAACAGTAGGAAATTCATTTTAGGTTCAAGGAATTAATTA
Source organism: Galumna obvia (assembly GCA_034695785.1). Lineage (NCBI taxonomy): Eukaryota > Metazoa > Arthropoda > Arachnida > Sarcoptiformes > Galumnidae > Galumna > Galumna obvia. The sequence continues at coordinate 19,935 of JAQFZM010000798.1, read as the reverse complement.
AATGCTTTATATCTATAGCTCAGCCATAAAAGCCTAAGAGTATTAAAAAAATGATGGATTGCATTCAATAAAATAGTATTGTTTGAGCCCTAACACAAAATCAATATTCATAACAAACATATTTTAGTCAATAGAATTCCATTTATTTGATTTCTACTCAAATGTGAATTTCAAGTAAATTAAAAAAAATTTATTAAAAGTTGAAAACATTTTTAATATATTAACTCTATTTATATTGTAGTAAAAGTTGCTTTTGATTTTAAACAATTTGACCTTGATAACAATCTTGTAAATGCTATTGTGATGTACATTATTTGTCTGAAAATAAGTTATGTTTTATTTGATTTATTAAAACAATTTTTAAGCCCTTATATACGAAATCAATAATAAATTTATCGGTTCTATTAACTAATCATTTGGGTTAACTAATTTTACATGACCAAGCTAATATACTCAACACATTGGATACATATTAAGTTATTTAGAAGAACTCTTTTAATGAATTTTATTAATATTTTTTTAATTTTAATTCAATTTTTAATTAATATATTTATATAAATATTAAAAAGTGTTTCAATTAAATATAGATATTATGTATTTAAATAATAATTTAAATTTAATTTAATATTTCTTTCAATTTATTGAATATTTTTCAAAATTGAATTTCAAAACAATTTATTTTATTCTCTTTTGACTCTAATTTTGACAAAAAAATTATTTTATTTTTAATTTAAGATTAAAACAAAAGAGTGAACACAAATCTATAAAAAATAAGTAAAAATCAATATTAAAAAAAGTAATCATTTGTTGTCCACTTTTTGTGGTCTATCGTTGAGAATAAATTCGAGTTCAATGACATCATTAGTCCTGACTATTGAATACTTCTCTAAACCAATCGGTGTCTTAAAAGATGTCAAAAATAATTGACTAAAAGTGTGGTCACAGCCATCGAAAGTAGCGCTCAGAATAAGTGGACATTCATATAGTTTTAAGAAAACTTGTCGTTTGTGGAGTGAAGACAATAGACGTAAGAAATCTCGTCTGAGTTCTGAACGAATCGCTTGTTGTGGTAGTAATGACTTCGATGTGTTTGGACTCATTAGAGGTGATGTCGACAAACACGAACTCGTCGTCAAAAGATGTGTTGAAAGTGGAGTTTCTATAGTCTTATCGGATCCACTCGTTTGCTGTCCGTTCGCCAATCGGTCCACTTCTTCATCACTTATTTCACATAAATTATCCATAATTTCATTTAATTTAATTTAATTTAATTTCATTTAATTTAATTTCAAAACAAAACTTTATTCCAAATCTTTTAAAATTTAAATTAAAGTCATTAAAGTCTGTTATTATTTAAAATAAAAATTACGTCAAAACATATGATTGTCATTGAGTTTGAGTCAACCCTTATATCGTTATTTATATATTGAGTGAGAGTTTAGTTTTGGCGCAAAACTACAACAAAATAATCCCTGAAAATGACTCCAAACTCACAAACAATTAATAAATTGTCTCAAATTGAAGCTAAAACTGAAGATATAATCGATTCACTGAAGAAACTGGTCTTAGAAGAAAACAAAACCGTATGTTTTGTATTAATTATTAATTTATTCTTAATTTCTCATAATATGGTTTTGTTTACAGATTTCGTACACTTATGTGAGCCTCAGATTTGGAGTTCACGTAAAGAAAGCGATTCAGTAATTCTGACATAAATTTGGTTTTATTTTAATTCTTATACTATTTGAAGAGTTTTAGACAAATTCGTTACCGAAGAGCGAAGTGATGGCAAAAACTTATCTCTTAATTATCTTTTGTCCGGAAATAACGACACCTCCGATGACAATGAAATTAAGGTTTCATTTGTTTTGATTTTAAATTGACTTTTAATGTGTGAATATCTTCGGGAACTAATAGATGGAACGCTTTATGATTGTCAACGAGTCTGAGATGGAATCGTCGACCGATTGGTTCAAAAATGGGTTCAAAAAACAGATTTATTCCGTCAGTTTTGAAGACAAAGATTTAATTGATTTGAATTTCGATGAATACGATTATCAAATGAATGACAAAAACGATTTGAATGTTTTACATAAGTATTGACTTATTTTTATTGAATCATTTTTTAATTATTTTGTTTATTAAGTCTAAGATATGTTAAGAATCCAAACATTGAATTCAGAAAAGTTTGTCGAAGAGTTGGAATAAAACCCGTAATTCATAAAAATGAAGACAAAACTGAAGAAAAGAAAAGTAATTCAAATAAAGAAACGGAAAACAAATCCAAACAAAAGACTAATTCAAAGACAAAGAATAAAAAGAAAAGTAATATCTCTAAAATGTTTTCAAAAACTAAAGAAATTAAAGTCGAAGACAACGAAGAAAAAGTTGACGACAAAGAAAGTGATGATCCGTTTGGAAGTGAGAGCGAAGACGATAATAAAGAACATAAAGTGGAGAAAAGTGAGCCCTCAATGAATGGTAATTCTGATGAAGAAGAAGAAAAGACAATCGAACCAATTGTTAAAAACAAACATAAAAGGCATTCAAAGAATGATTCAAACACTGAAGACGAAGAAGAAGTGATTTCCAGTAAAAAGAAGAACAAAAAGTATAAACGAATTCGACTCATTTCGGACACCGATTCTGACGATACCAAAGAAGAGACTGTTTTAGATAAATTTGTTTCCAACAAAAAAACAAAAGAAGATTCAAAACCAATTAAAAGTATTAAAGAAGTTAAGGAAACACATTTGGATGAAGACGGGTATGTCGTCACCAAAACTGTCAAAAAAGAAGTCCAAAACAAAGAAATTGAAGACAAAAATGAAGACAAAATAGAGGACAAAATCATCGAAAAATCTAAACAAAATCCTAAGAAAATTGAGAAAAAAGCAGAGAAAAAACCGCCGCCGAAGACATCAAAGGATACTAAAAGTAAAACCCAATCGTCGATCACCAGTTTCTTCAAACCCAAACAGATCTCCACTTAAGTTCATTTCAATTAAAGCTTAAAATAAGATTTTATATACAAAACCCAAATTCATTTTTAATGATTTAATTAATGAATAAAATATTGAATTTAAATTCGTTTATATTTTGTTAAATAAATATAAAATGTTTTTAAGTTTAATCGAAAAAAATAGCAAAAAATGTGATAAATATGATTTAAAAATATGATCCAAAGGACTAGTATTGGCTCAAATCCGACACTCAAAGACCCAATAAATCTATTTTATTAAATATAATTCTAATAATAGAATAATAATAATACTATTTTTCATTCGTTATTAGATTTTTGAAATTAATAGAATTGGAGCCAATTGTTGTCACACAAAGTGTTTGTTAAGACACCTTTAATTCTTAGGGTCCGCTCAAGTCTTTCGACTCTAGTCTTACAAAAATGAGTGCATCGATTCGGAAGTTTTTTCGTTCGTTTCGCGAATTTCTCCACAAATTCTAAGAATATAATAAAATTATAAATTGTTTCATAAAGTTTTTCAGTTTCTGACTGTTTTTAGTGGCGCCGAGTATTTTAAATTTGAATGTTTGCGATAATATATTGAATTCGTGGTCAGTCAGGTGTTGTTGAGAGAAGTCTGCGATTTTTCCTTATTTTGAAAAATCATTGTATTTTATAATAGTTTTTTTATCACTAATTAATTTGTTAATCAATACCTTCTTTAATAGTAAACGAGTAGAGAGTAGTGGTTCTGTTTGAGGCTATATTTTGAAAAGCGTACTGATAATAACCGCTTTGACTGCTCTGTGCGTGACTTCGGAAGATTATTGTATCCATTTTGAGCGGAACACAAATTGAATCAATTCTTTTGTTTTCAGTGGAATTGTTGGTATCATTTGTTTCGATGAATTGATTTTTAGTCCGGACTTCAATTTTAAAGTCTTTTCTCTGGTTTTCTGTTAATTTTTTTGTTGAAAACTTTAAGATTAGACTAAAATGAAATGAATACAAACCGTATGTTTGGTCGTCACAGGAGGGACAGCACTGGCCCTGAATGTGCTTTGGTTTGCGACAGGAATGGGGTAAATGGCAATTAATTCTCTGGCACTCAATATTTCCAAAATTGCAGACACAGAAAACGCACTCCATTTGACCGAATGGACCAATAATTGGATGCCATTTGTCTCCATTCGTGTATACTTTTCCGCCTGACTTACAATCGTTAGCATTGAATCTATGATCAGTTGCTGACGACTCGTCATTAGGACTATAAATGGTTACTAAAGGCCCGCCTTTTCCCTGGTAATCGTCTGAATCACTAATTGGTTTATCTTATAAAAGAATAAACATTTATGTCATAAATTTAAATAATTGTTGACTCAAACCTCGACAGTTCTCTCTTAATGGACAACAGTCTTCATTGAGTCCATCGCTTTTACTGAAAGTGGAACAGCTGTCTGCTAAACATGTTTTCAGACGACACAAAACTAAACCCGACTAATCCATACATTTTTATTAAATTTAATTTTAATAAAATGAAAGAAATAAAGAAAGAAAGAGAAAGAGCACCTGGCAAATGCATTGAACACATTGATTCGATTGAGTTTTATGAATTCCGGAAGAATTTGATGCAAACACCTGATTGTCTTGGTAAGCCTTTCCATTATGTAAACACGAATGAGTGATGGGTTTTCTTGTAGTCAACACAAACTCCTTTTGAGAAGTTTTCACCAGAATTTCAACTCTTTTCGTTTCTTTTGTGTCTTTTGATTAATGATTTTTAATTAAATTATTTAAATATCGAATTTGGAAAATATATTAAAAATCTTCGTTCTAATTGATTAATTGTATCAAGGTATTTTATATTGAAAGGTATCAAAAAAGCTGAAATACAAGGATTTAGGTGAATGTTGGACAGACCTGTGCACTGTTGACAACATCCTTTATCCAATTCAGTCAAATGAGTGTCTGTATGGCACTCACCAACTAAACCATCGCAGGGTTTACTCGTGCAGTTCGTTCCTCCCTTTAATGCATTACGAATATGAAAGTTAGTGAACGACACACATAACAGACAAAAAGAAAATAGGAATTAGAGTTAGAGTAAGAAAAATGAAGAGAACTGTCATTCCTATGTTTGAAGGATTACTTCTTACAAGTTTTCCAATATTGAAAGCCCTGTAAAAGTGTACTAATTTTAAATATACATTAAATTAAAAGAATCTAATTATAGGTTTGTCCCTGAAATCACATCACATGACTCTCATCGACGCAAATTAACGGGTCGTTTAAGACTTTCAATTTTATCAAATCTTTTGGAACCGAAAAATGCTTTGCTTTCAGTCGGGAGAGAGAAATGTGTTTCTAATTATGAAATACAACTCATATCTGATGTTAATTGAGTGGAAAAGCAAATGATTCGCAACTATTGTATAATTAGTATTACGTTTAGTCCAACTAAAACTAAAAGGAGAAAAGAGAGGTTCAGACCTGAGCACAATTGCAGGCAACGCAATACGACATATCGTGTGTGTCCAGTCTTCTAAACCAACTCTCGCCCAATGAATAATTAGTCCCAGAAAAAGGACATGTCTTAATGATTGTTGTTTGAATGCTCTCTTTATTATTTTCAGAGCTGTTCTCTACAAATAGATATAAATGAAAAGCAATGATAAGCAATGATAAGCAATGAGTAGTTTCTCTTTGGACTACTTTTTCCCAAATCAATAAAAGACTATTTTTCTATTTTTCCGTTAATTTTCTTATCTTTTAATGAAATGTCAAATGTTTTTGCTTTAAAACTAATATATAATTTAGTTAATGTTTGCTTATAATTATTAAAATAAAAATAATTTTAAACAAATTTGAAATGAAATGTCTGCTTATCTGAGACTTTGTGAGACTCACCACAAATTATTTTATGAAAAATGAGAGACGAAACACAAATATAAATACTGAAGAATAGAAAATAATTATTCAGCGATAATACATTCATTATCTGATGAACCGATGCTTTTCAACAAAAGAAGAAATTAATTAGACGTCAACCGAGAGATGGATTGCGTACAGCACTGAAATACAAATAATTAATTGTTTCCATCGATTTATACCATTTAGCAAAAAAAATTGTCGTTCACTAAAAAAACATCAATTCTTTATATTTATCCCTTAAATACGTTTTAGTAAATAATTTTAAAATATATTAGTTTTCGGATATTATTTTGAGTTATTTTTCAAGAATTAGTAATAGAAATACAAAAAATAAGAAGTTATCAAAACTATTGATTACTAAATAAGAATATTTAAAAAATACTCACAAATTCACTCAAAAAGTAATACAATTGTGATTCAATTATTTAATATAAAAAAAACTATTTTAGATGAGTTGGTCAGTACTGAAGTTGTCTTCAGTTGAGTGAATTGATGCTCAGTTCAATGATTTGAGTGTTTGGCATCAATTGGAGCGAAGCTGAGTCTCAAAACAAGATTTTAACTAAACTTAAAAAACTTAAGAAATTCGATATTTTAGACAAAAGTCATAAATCAATTAACACTCGACCGCATACTTGTCTCAGACACTGATCCTATGGTCGCAAAATTGGTGCAAAATATTATTATTTACAAAAGTCAACTGACAACGAATGACCACCAGAATAATCTTGGTTAATTATAATTTAACCTTGATTCAAATTGCATTACTCTTTGACTGAATGGTAATTGTATTTCAAACTTTAAACTTTGTTTTAAAAAATATTTTTTATTCATTTAAATTAAAAACAATTTTTATAATTTTAATTATAGAACTAATGAGCAAGGTACTTTTAATTTAATTAATTTAATATATCTTGCATATGTTATAGTTAACATGCATATTTCTTTAATGAATTAATTTTCAATTGAAATTTACTCATTTATTCGTTTAAGTTTATAATTTCAGTATTTATTTCAATATTTGAAATCATTTATTATCATTAATTACAAGTATCTCTATTTTTATTCAAAGTTATTATAGTAATCATTTCATTGATTTCATTAACTCTTTGTAAACATCCGAATGTTTAACAAAAATAGCGACAACTTTTGTAATGAAATCAATTTAATTATTAGAAAATTCCAAAGAATTAATGAAATCTAATAAATGATTTCAAATAAATACTTCAATTATCCAAATATAAGCCTTAAATAAATGTAATTCCATTTTCTCACTTATATGTATAAATACTTTGCTAGTTTACTTAATCTTCACTCTAATCAACTTAAGTGCACATTTGATTTCATCTTTTAGTTAAGTTATATGTTTTTCGTCACTTTTTTAAAGACTACAAATTAGTCACTTTTTTTTAACTGTTTTCTACTAAAGTGTGAACTAAAGTAAGTTTTAAAAATTTTATTATAAAAAACTTCGAAATAAAATTTCATTACTCTTTTAACTGAGTTTATGGCAACAAATTTTGTTGTCAACAATCTTTTCATTCAATTAATTATAAAACGAGTCATTAGTTAAATGGGGTTTACTTTAGTTCTGATAAATTCTTACTTAGTATAGTATAAACTTATATTAAACAAATTATTTGAATACAAAATTGAAGCAAGCAGATTATTTGCAATTGAATAAAATAATCATAATATAATGATCATAGTTTTCATTTATCAATGACTTACTTGAGTAACTGATCACTACAATGGTTCCAATTAAGTAAGTGTTGCCAAATGTACTGAAACTTTGTTTCAAATTATTAATTATATGAACTGATATTCTTTAAAGTCGTGAAAATAAACCGAAAGTTATTAATAACTAAAATTTAAAAAAAAACAGAAATAAAAGTTTAATTAAATTGAATCTCAATTTTATTGAATATTTATTATTTGACTATTTTTTTGTATTAATTAATTAACTTATTATTAATAATTTTGAATAATTTTATAGTATTCAACGAAAACTATTAATTATTTAAAGAATTCTTTGATTATATAATTAATAAAAAGCAAACGACAACTAAAATACAGATTAATTAGAATTGAAATTTGAAAAGTTAAATGAGAAGTAATTAAGCCAAGATCATTCAAATTTGAGTCTTGTCTTTGTCACCACATTTACTCGAGAAACGACAAATTATTAATTAAACGACAGATTAAATAATAATTTTATTAATTATTTATAATTTTCAAACAATTATTTAAAAAAACCAAAAATTAGAAGAAAGAAATGGTTTTGAAATCTTCTAAAAAATAAGAATATATTACAGTCTTAAGTGTTTTAAGTGTTGCGTTCGGGCGGCGATGAGGGCGTCTTCGATGAGGTCATGAAAATGAAATAATTGGGCGGAACTGCAGACAACTGACACAAACTTTTTGTTTCCCTTTTGATCGTTGAGTTCAAACTTTAGTACAATTTGAGGCTTCAACTGATCCCTCGCTGAACGCGAAGCGATACAACTCTGAAATCTCCACTCGAGTGAAGAATAACTCATTGGAGAAGTGTTTGGAGAAGTGTTTGGAGAAGTGTTGTCCATCTTTTGGTGTTTTCTTTACATAAGAGACGAACCAATGTTTACAAATTCAGTGAAAGCGACGAAATATTACTCTAAAAGTCAGGAATTGGCAAAACTCATACCTTTTTATATAAAATGTTTTGCGTTTTTCACTGATTTTATAGAATCTAAAAAAGAACTGAAAATCACATAAAATAGTGTTTGAGATGTTTGAGATAATAGGAAAAAGTGAAGGACAGTCTGACTGAGTCTGAGGTAAACTTCAGTATAAACTATTACTCAGTCATTGAGAGACAGACAGACATTGAGATCTCGTGTTTTATCACCAAATGAACAGTTCATGACATCAAAGCATTTAATTTAAAATCAAAAGTTTTAATTGAAATTTATATAAATTTTAACTAATTTTAAAAGAGATTCAAACCTTAATAACATTAAAGAGTGAGTAATAAGTATTTGATTTTTATGGAAATATTAGCCGTAAATAAACCATAAATGAGAGGATAAATGAAACCATAAATCGATAAAATATTTCGTAATCATAAAATTGTTGTCATTTATTGAAACTATAGTTTAATGAAAAGATGTCTTTCCATATGTTTTTCCATTGAAATAATTGACACTAAAATTGTTTAAATAATATATTTTCCTTAAATTCAGTGATTCCTCTGCGATGTTGTGTTAAGAAATATGAGTGGGGAAAGAAAGGTATGGACAGTGCCGTCGCTCGCTTTGTTAAGAACCAGATGTCCAGTTATGACGTTGACCCGGAACAGCCTCACGCAGAAGTATTTAATCAATTGATAACAATCTTTGTCTAATGAATAGCTATTATAGTTATGGATGGGGACTCACCCTTCCGGCCCTTCAATTGTATTGAGTACTGACCCTGAAATCGATAACAAAACATTATTGGCTTTACTCGAAAAATATCCGGAATACGTCGGAACAGTCAATATTGTCAATAAATATGGCGCTAATCTTCCCTTTCTATTCAAAGTGTTGTCTGTAGGGAAAGCCCTTTCAATTCAAGCGCATCCCAACAAACAATTGGCTGAAGAGTTGCATAAAAACGATCCCTTTCATTATCCGGACGCAAATCATAAGCCAGAGATGGCTATCGTTTTAACTGATTTCGAGGCTTTGGTTGGTTTTCGACCGCATTCAGAGATTGAGGCGTTTCTCGATAACGTTCCTGAGTTTAGGGCTGTTGTCGGCAGTGAAACGACAGCCAATTATAAGAATTCTCAGGACAAGAAACAGGGACTCAAACAGTTCTTCACTACTTTGATGTCAGCCCCACAAAATGTTGTCACACAGAACTTGGAAGCACTCGTTCAGCGATGGTCCAGAGAGGAAACAATTGACCCTGACAAAGAGGCCCTCAGAAAACTATTTCTCAGACTATATTCAACGTTTCCCAACGATATCGGATGTTTTGCTATCTTTTATTTGAATTACCTTAATTTGAAACCAGGTGAAGCCATATACTTAGGTCAGGACGAACCTCACGCTTATATTCTCGGAGGTATTTCTTTTGTATACTTTTGTTTTTTACAGTTTTGTTTGAATAGATTGTATCGAATGTATGGCCTGTTCTGATAATGTGGTTCGGGCGGGACTCACCCCTAAGTTTAAAGATGTGAAGACACTGAGCAATATGTTGACATATATCAGTAAATCGGCAAAAGAACAACTCTTTGCTCCTAAAGTGATCGATGAGTTCACTAAATCATATGTAGTTCCGGTTCCAGAGTTTGTGGTCGATGCCATCCAAGTGGACGAACAGAACGTTAGTCTGGCCTTTGAATATACTCTACCGAAGAAAGAGAGCGGTTCCATAATTATTGTGATTAAAGGAGAGGCCAACTGTCAGAATACTGCCATAAATCCGGGTTATGTCGGGTTTATTCCTGCAATGATTGCACTTAAAATAAATCAATTGAAGTCTCCTCTACTCATATATAGAGCCTATTGTCGAACAGAAGAGTAATCGATAGTCTCAGTCGTCGTCTTTTTTTTAGTTATACAACACTTAACGGTTTTATTTAATTTCAGTCGATTTAAAGCAAAATTTTAAATAAATTTAGTTAACAATAAATGTATTTCATTCTAATCTTATTTGTGATAAACCGATGAGTAATTAATTAAGATTTAAATTTAAACATAAAGTAAAGTATTATAAATAACAAAATATATTTAATTTTATTATAAAATAAATCAATGCTTAGAACGAGTGAATATTCTTTGCTTATATCCTGAACTACTCGGCTCTGACTTTTGTTCCGATTTGTTTCCACTAGTTTTCTGTCCATTACTTTGAGTAGAATCTGAGCGTTTTGTGGCTCCGGGTCTATAGATTTCTCGTGTCGGCCGGTCTTTATTTCTAATCCGTTTTGTTTCAGTTTTAGCAGTGCTTTCATTCGATGAGATATTCTTTGATGACTCGCTTTTATCATCTTTTGATTCATCGATTTTGTTCTGTTCTTTAGGTATTTCCTTATTGTCTGCTTTTGGGAAATCACACGATTCACTGCTATTCGTTTCGGATTTCGAAGATTTTTTGTTTTCTTCTGAGTTCGGGACGACTTTCACCACAAAAGTCGAGTCTTTGTGAGAGTCTTTATGGGAATCTTTATGAGAGTCCTTAAAAGAGTCCTTATGAGAGTCCTTCACATCTTTTTGTTTTTCACTTTTATAAGAATTTAACTTTTTCTCTGACTTTTTAGTGTCGATTCTCTTATCAATACTTTTGGGAATTTTATTCCTTTTGTCCGATTCTTTAGACTTAAATTTAAGTCTTTCCTCTTCTGATTTGTTAGCCTTTTCTGATTTATCGCGACTTTTTTGTTCGCTCTCTTTATTTGATACTTTATTTTCGTCGTTTTGTTTTAAAAGTTTTAACTTTTTGTGTTGTTCTTCGTCTCTAATTTTTTTCTCCATTTGTTGTCGTTTTCGTTCTTCTCTTCTCTCTTCTCTCAAACGATTTTTTTCAATTCTTTTGTTTTTAATGAATTCAATCAAAGGAGTACTCATTTTGATGACCCCATGATTAGCCTTCAATTGTTTATCTCTGGCCTCTATTTCTTCCAAATAGACGTCAGCGGACGGCATATTACTCTCGCTCTTCATTTTCTCTAAATCTTCTAAAAATTGGATGTAATCCGAGTCCTGTTCTATTGTTCCGCTTTTATTATCTCTTTTTTTGGAGGTAATCGGATGACCGTTGCCTCCAAAGCGACGCCGAGGAATGCGTTGAAAGGGAGCGAACTCTACAATCGCTGCAAATTCGTTACCTTTTGTGTCAACGAAGACATAGCCATCAAATTTGTCTTTGAATACAAAAACGTCTTCCATATGAAGAAACCTTATATATGATCGACAAAAGGCAAACGAACCCAAAGTTGTGTCGGCCCTACAAAAGTAATAATCGTTGTATTCAGGAATCGGTGAAATCGCTTCTAAGAATTCTTCCGAAGTCATTGTCGGCGGTAAATGTCTTATCACAATCTGAAACCATTAAATAAATAACTTATTATTAGTTATTTAAGACAATACATACTCTGGTTTGTTGTGTTTCGCGCGACTTATCCTTTCTTTGACTGTTTGGTGAAGAACTGGATTTCGGTGAAGAAGTTTTTGATTTGATTGGAGTGACGCTAACTTTTGTGTTCTCTTTATTTTCTTTTGCCGACTGTTCCGAGTCTTCAGTCATTTTTAATTTGAATTTAATATAAATTGATGGTTAATATCGACTAATTTCTCGAAATAAAACTCAAATTGAAGTGAAATTTATTTTTGTTTTCAAATGTAAACAATGTTTTCATTCATTTGGATTCCAATAGAAGTCAATCATAAAAAGTGTGACTCAAACAACACTTTTGGCCACAAATTACCGAATATTTGTTATTTAATTATCTCATAAAACATTAAAGTTTATATTGTATTTAAGAAAAAATAAACTGATTTAATACGAATTTTTGTGATTTTAAATTTATTTCATTGAGAGACAAATGAATTAATGTTTTGTAATTTATAAAATAAGTAACATTTTATCTGAGAAATGCAAATACAATGAGTCATTCATTATTGAAAATACAGAGTTAAGGGCCAAATGTATTGAACGTATATATGAGTGGGTATTATATTATGAAATTAACGAATGAGTTGTACTGTTTTAGGGACCGGTTCTCAGCAGTGGTTGTGTTGACACACATTCACTTTATTTGGATTGTTTGCCATCAAATCTAATTTATGGCACATTTTGTCCACACATTTAACTGATTCGTAGGAATTCAACTAAACCTAAACCATGTCTTCGTCGGGCGATTTCGGGAATCCATTGCGTAAATTCAAATTAGTTTTTTTGGGCGAACAAAGCGGTCAGTCTTTCAATTGTTTACTCATTTCTTATTCTTTACCGAACTTTCAATGAGTTGTCACTAAATTTCCTAAATTTATATTAATTTAATTTGTAATGAATGTCATATCAGACAATCTTTGTTTTGGTCTCTAAAGATTAGACACTAATATTCATCGTTTGATAACTTAATACAATCGGTTTAACCCATTGTTAACATTAAAAACTTTGAATATCAATGAAATTGTCGGACAAATGACTCAATATTTTAATTGTTTTCTCATTAAATAATAGACTTTTAAATGAAGACTAAAAATGCGTTTAAATACTATTAAAAGATGTGTTGAATAATAAGACAATTGTTTCTACTTTTTGTTGTTTTGTTACAAATTATATCATAGTTTTGGATGAAATTAATAGAAATGATGTAATTCTTTGTTTATTGAATATTAATTGAATTTTATTTGTGATGATTAGTGGGAAAGACATCTCTAATCACTCGTTTTATGTACGACACGTTTGACAATACATATCAGGCGACGATTGGAATCGATTTCTTGTCTAAAACTATGTATTTAGAGGACCGAACAGTTAAGTCATTTACTTCTTATTTCATTTATTCCTTTAATTTTGATTCAAATTCAGTGAAAGTTTTATTGAGATTTTCTTTTATTCTTTAAATATTTAAAATGAGTTTTAAAAAAATTGAATTTAAAAATTCTAACTTTTATTTGTTTTTTCTAATCTTTTTTTTAATGAATAAATAATATAAAAAAATGTTGTTATGATTGAAATGTTTATAAATGTTTGATTAGTGACACAAAAATCTATATAATTTAGTTCTTGTTTTTATTAATCTGATGAAAAGTATGCCATAATTGGAATTAAAATTTCGTTTCATTTTTCATCAGTTAATATGAATTTGAATCAAATCTTTGATTTTTAAAAATATGTTCACTCATTATAAATGACTAAAAAAATATTTTTCAAATGCAATCATTTTATGAGTGAAAAGTTAGATAATTAGACTATTTTTCGCACTGAAAGCAATTTTCTGATTAAAAGTAAACGTAAAACCCCTTCGAGTTATTGTTTTATTACATAAATTATAAATAATTAAAGAAATATCGTAGAAATTATAGATATTTTAATCTGAAAATAGATAAGAGTTTTTGTTTTTCTATTAGTCGTATGACATTCACTTGCAATGAATGTTAGCTGAATTTTCAATTAAAAGATCCAAAATCTAATAAAAGTTACGAATCTATTAACTAATGTTTATCTAAGAGGAGAAAAGAGAATTAATAAAAAGGATTTAACTCTGAAATGACCTCAAAATTAATTTACTTTATTTATAGAAAATGCTTTTCATAGAAATTAGTACTAAATTCTTAAGAGTTTAATATAAAAGTTTACTAACAATTGATTACTTATAAAATGAAATATTTAGGTTCGGTTACAGTTATGGGACACCGCAGGTCAGGAACGGTTTCGTAGTCTTATTCCAAGTTATATTAGAGATTCAACGGTTGCTGTCGTTGTTTATGACATTACAAGTAATTGAAATGATTTGTTGGAATAATTGTAACGAAAGTATTGTTTAGACGCAAATTCATTCCATCAAACATCCAAATGGATTGACGACGTCAGGACTGAGAGGGGAAATGATGTCATTATTATGTTAGTCGGCAACAAAACAGACCTCCAGGACAAACGACAAGTTACTACAGAAGAGGGCGAGAAAAAAGCAAAAGAATTGAATGTTATGTTCATTGAAACCAGTGCTAAGAGTGGTTATAATGTTAAACAAGTGAGTCTCAAACACTACTAAATAGTTATTGTTTTTTAACAATTCTTATCAATTGAGTAGTTATTCCGAAGAGTGGCGGCAGCGCTGCCCGGAATGGAGACCAATGAAAGAGCAAAAGAAGACAGTATCCTTTTCTATATTATTTATAATTACTATTGTCTCAAATAAGGGTTTGTTTAGACATTAGTGAGTGATGTCTTCCGAGCCTTTAATCAATTTATTTGAATTTTATTTTATGTTTGCATTGAATTCGGTTTCGTTTGTTATGATCCTTAACCCGCACTCTTTCTCTGTCTGTTTAGTCGTTGAAGTTGACCTGAAGGACGCGCCTTCAGAACAAACCAGTCCAGAGGGCAAATGCATTTGTTGAGCACATATTCACTCAATTTTACATTTTATTAATAACCAAACATTAAATCCCTTTTTCCTGTGTTTTGTTGGTTTTTGGATGTTATGAATGAAGAGATGTGTGTATTGACGAAAAGCAGCTCTCAATTCACTCGCATTTTTTGCATCGAATACTTTAGAAAAAAATTATCTTAAACTTAGTTTTCTATTTCTTAAACAACACTTTCTTTTCATAATTGAATTTATTTTTAATACAAACTTAAAGTAAAATTTTATTAATTAATAAATTATTTATTTCATAATTTAGTTAATGTAATGCCTTTAAAACAAATAATAATTTTTTAATGAAACTAAAGTGTTATCTCTTTTAGTTCTCAATATTGAAATAACTTTTTACTAAACTACTAATGAAACAAAATTTCCTTAACTCTACTTAATTTCTGTAGCCATACCTCTAAGACCACTACCACTGGAGAAAGACTCAAATCAGAGCGAAGAGAGCGGATGTTTTTGCTAACAATTTATAAATGTATGCTTCGGATCAAATGCTTTATTCATTTTTATATTTAATGAGCAATAATTAAGTTATTATTTAATTAAATGTTTTGCTTTCATTTCTAAATTTTTTTAATGAAATCAAAGCAAAACAATAATTATTTAACTATTGGTTAAGTGATTGTCGGATCTGTCAATAATTTCAGTCAATATTGAGCTCAAATTTGTGAAAAAGCTCTTCAAACAATGATATTCTCATTAAAGTGTTTATCATTCACTCAATTATTCCAAAAGCGGTTTCCACTCAATTATACCAAACGATAACCAAAGACAGAATGAATTGATTTGAGTCAGTGTTGGCCCATATCTCTATTGAAACCTTTTGGGAATCTCTCTGTTATTCTCTTCTTTAGATTTTATTATATTTTTAGTGAAATTATTGACTGCTATTCGACTTAATTTTTTGGAAAAAACGTAAGCTTTTAGTCATTTATATTGAAATTAAAAACACATTATTTAAGAATTGATTTTAATAAAAGCAAATAATTTTTATTATAATTTGATTTTATGGACAAAACGTTTGGTAATACTTTTATGTAAATTATATTAATTCTATGAATAACTAAAAGACCGGTTTATAAAGTTTTTCATATATTTGATAGAATGACAGCTCTATCTTTAGCTAACTATTAGTTGAGACATTGCGGAGACATTCGTTAACTTTTGATAAAATGAAATGTCATTCAATGGTTTATTTGTAATTATTAATGGTTTGGTCTCTCATTTTCTTAATAATAAATCGAAGAAATCAGTTAAAGAAAGTAAATGACAGAATCCGGAATCGATGGGAACGTCATCTGTTGTTAGAAATGTGTGTTTCCGTATCCGTTGTGAAGTAAAAGCCATTCCTATGTTTTGGTTCTGAAGTCGTATCAAAAGAGCACTGAATTCGAGTGCTTTTGACAGTTGTGTTGCTTTCACTCCATTCGACACACACTCAGACTCTCTTCTAATGTTCTTTTTCTTCAATCATTTATTGTATTAATGGATACCTCAGCCGATGATAACAGTAAAAGGCCCGGAACCAGGTTTGTAGCCACTGTTCGACCACTTTTTCTATTGTTATCACTTAAGGCACGAATCGATGACAACAATCAGTTGTTATCGGCTTTTGTTTTGTCTTTGCTTTGAATGGGATTTTCATTCATTAGTTTTGAATTTGCAATTTGTGCTCAAAATTCAAAAAACATTGCATTTCATTATTTGCTATAAAATTAGTTTTCGTGTCTTTTCTTCTAATTATTTAATTAAATACTCGAATGATTTCAATGATTTCAATGATTGCTCTCAAATCAAATCTTAATGTTTTGTTTTTCTAATATTTAATCAATATTTTGGATACAATTATTAAAAATTAATACATTTTAATATATTTATGTATTATATTTAATATATTATATATGTATTGATGTATATTATATATTAGTGTCTATTATATAAATGTGCATAAATTGACGTCAATTCATATTCATATCCTGTAAGTAGTCGTCAGTTAATTCAGTTGAATGTTATTTTAATTAAGAAATGGTAGTCTATTAGTAGTCTATTAGAATCAAAATGTTTTGATCACTATTTAGTCAATATTTGACTATAATTTGATATTCTTTTATATTTTTATATATAAATTAAAAGAAACAATAAATATATAAATAAGAGATAAGATTAATGATTAGGTGTTTCGCCTCATTTCTTGAGTATTATTAGTATTAGTATTAGTATTATGACTACAATCAATCACATAATAAAGTAATTATATATCTAAACATAAATTCTTTAATTTAATGAATAGTATCTTCTTATAAGTGCTAAACAAAACTGGTATAGTTTAGTATAGTTTAGTATAATTTAGTAGTTTTTCATATTTTCATTCGGTTTAAGTAAAACTGTTTTTCACGGCATTTGTTGAATGTATTGATTATTTGTTTGAGTCCTATATTTTACTAAATATTCCATTAAATACCTTAAGATTAATAAATGAATGGATTATTTTAAACTTAAATTAATGGAAATGTTTGTTGATTTAGTAAAATGTTATCAATAGAATTAGTGGGGAATAAGCGCTTCCTATAAATTGTCGACATTTCTGTTTAAGTTATTTCGGTATTAACTGAGAAAAGGCTTAACTTTCAGCCAATTAATGAATAGAAGCAAAAGTCAACATTGGATTCGAGTCTATTTGAAGACATATATGAATGTCTGACATAAATAAATAAATTGTGAAAACAGATGTCGACAATCATTGATTCTCTATTCTTCGGGAATCAATTAATTTCGATTCAATGAATGATTCGGTTAATGGAGAGTCACTTCAAAAAAGTTTTTTCAATAATAAAGTGATTGAATAATTGAGATGATTAACGACAATAGTTTAGGCCAACAAATGGTTAATAGGTATACATATTTTTGTTTGTTTGTATTCTCGTGAGAGTCCGTCATAAGACATAAAACCCGTTTACCTTTTCATAAAATATCAATAATTGTCTCATATTTTCTTAATTGCTCTCTAAATATATCTATTTTTTTGTTATGAAAACACGAATTAGCGATTTGTTTGAACAATAAATACACTAAAACTCATGTCTTTTAAGAGCACACAATCTTTTGCATCCTTTGCTCGTTTAGAAACTATGTCTGCACTCAAGAGTTTAATACATTGAGGTTTTAATCATTTATATTCCAGACTCTATACAAATCAATATATTCTTTAATCTGAAAGTGAAAAACGATATCTTTTCTGAATAGAAAAACGTATCAAATCTTTTTAAACTGAATTTCAAACAATTTAAGGAAATTTGATTTTTTGATTTCATAGCGCATAACATAAAAACGCGGAAAATAGCACTCAATCCGATTGTATTCAACAAATTATAGGTTTTATTTCGACGACAAAACCCTTCAAATATTGAAAAAAATGCAAACAAAATGTTTAAAAAAGACTTCGTAGACATTTGTGATTACATTTGTTGAAAGATTTATAGATAAAAATTGCAAAAATGATTGATTCCGATACTAATAATATAAGGTATGACTACATCTAAAGAAAAATTTAATTACTTTATCGGAACTTTTCTCATAATTATTTGTCTTCACTTCTCTTCCGACTTAAGTATTTTAATTAAGTTCTTAATTATATTTTATTCATTTATTTTTCCTGCAATTTGTGTCCTAATGTCAAATATGTGTATTTCATCTAAATATAGCCTAAACCTGAACCTAAACCCGCCTAAACTCTCGATTTTTTCTCTTTTATCACTCTTTGAATGAGTTCTTCAAATTATTTGTCATTTTTTGTAATTAATTTTGTTTTTTCGTTAATTGTTTAGGGTCTTCAAGAAGAGCTCTCCCAACGGCAAAGTGAGTGTCCATTATTTTGATGGTTATTATAAATAGTTAGGTTTAATCACTACTAAATAAAATACTTTTAGTTCATATAATTTTGTGTTTAGTTTCGAATTACTGATCACTAAAAATGTATTTTAAGATAAAAGCATTACTAAAACTACTAAAACTGAATCCAATTGTAGTCATTAGTAATGTTTGAATCGATTTTCTCTCACATAAGTATTTAGAATAATATGTACTCATTCTGGGCTCACTCAGCAATCACTCAGGGCTTAACTCAAAGAATATTCTTTATTCAAATGATAGCATTTGAATAACTATAGGGTTGACTCACGATTTTGATTAATCAGTGATTTATTAAATAATCACTCATTAAATAAATTCAAACGAATTTAAATGAATATAAATGAATATTTTTTGGGTTAATCTTATAATTAATTTTTTTTAAATATAAGAGCACTTATTTTTCATATCCTTTTTATTAGATTATGAAAATCTTTAAGTTAATTAAATTTTGATGTTATCCTATGAAATGTTCTGAAGATTACATACAGTCTTTAAAAAAACATAAGAAAATACTTGATTTCGACTTGATTATTTATCTCGGTTTTTGTTGGAATTTTCAAGTTAAATTTTTACCATTCATTCAGTAATTGTTTAAAATTATCATAAAAATTTAAAAATCACCTTGCAATTTTTTAAAATTTGACCTTTATTGTAAATTAAATTATTTTTGAAAGACAATTATTATTTTTCTATTCTTTTCCATTACTGTATTTTTTGAAATCTTTAAAGGAAGTTTTAATATATTATTACTAGTTTATTTTCCATTTAAAAATAATGAATTATCTTGCTAACTTTTGTGTAATGCAAATTCTAGTAGAGCACTAAAAGTGGCATTTTTTAAATACAGTAGAAGCTCCCAGTTGTAAACTTCCCAGCTGTGAAAAGCTCCTTGGTGTGAACACTTAACGATAGTTTGGCAAACTCGCTATACTTATCAATGCTAAAACCCTTCCGAGTAGTGAATTCCTCTGTTGTGAAAATCTCTTAGTTGTGAATATTT
>JAQFZM010000797.1:0-24683 GCA_034695785.1 Galumna obvia | reverse complement strand
AAACAAGAATTTGAGCAAGATAACTTCAAGTCTATTGATTGGAACAACTTTTCTAAAGGAGTGTTTAGTATATATATTATCGGAGTAATTGTTTCAATAATTTTTATTTCAATTGAATTATTTATTGAAAATTGTGTTAAACAATTATCTATGATGTTTATTTTTGTGAAACATAAAGCACAAGCTTGTTTAAATTAATAACTTGAACATTTTGGTTGTTTTTGAAAAATATCAAATTTATATCATTATAGAAAAATAAAATAGTAATATAATTTAGTAATTTATATCTAGGTAATTTGTCTATAGTTCAACATTTGTTTAATAACATATATGAAGGCTTTTTAGTACATAATGATAGTATTATCATTAAGCTACCATGATAATTCATTATTTAACAAGCTCCATTAGCTTAAGAAGTATCATTGCCATCAATACAATAATCTGGTAATAAATTTATTGGATTAAAATATTGTTTACTTAAGAATTGAATACTGACTTCATAGCAGCGAAACGTATTGATTGTGAATAACCTGCAACAGGAAAAGCCCACTCTCTTGTGACCCACTCTTTCAATTAAAGATACTAGCTACAAATATGATAACTTTATCATTAATTCATGTAAAGTAGTCATACCTTAATCTTGTTGTGAACTTTCAAATTGTTTGTTATATCAAATGTTTTATGAATTTGAGAGTAAAGTATAAAAACTTTATTCAACACTTCATATGAAGTGTTGGCCATTGAGTTAACAGAAGCGGTAGAGTATAGGATAATAGTAAAAATGGCGGAGAAATA
The DNA here is from genome assembly GCA_034695785.1 of Galumna obvia. Lineage (NCBI taxonomy): Eukaryota > Metazoa > Arthropoda > Arachnida > Sarcoptiformes > Galumnidae > Galumna > Galumna obvia. The sequence goes on along the minus strand of JAQFZM010000797.1, from coordinate 23,888 downwards.
TCCGATTCCAAACAATATAATAATCTTGTACATTAATGTGAGATGAGGAGAAAATGAGATGGGTACTATTGAAACTATAACTGTTCCGAATGTCCACCAAAAGACAAATAAGTATTTCGACCAAAAAGTTGAGTCGTATTCATGTATTTCATCGTAAATGTGATAATATCTGCGAATAATTGATCGCATATTTATATAATGTTTTAATTCAATCGATTGAATCACATATTTATTCAAAGCTCTTATCTTTGACTTTAAATAATAACAAATCAAATATAAGTAAACCATTTGAGTGAAGAGAAACGTATCGCTGATTAATATATATATTTCAAAGAGAATAATGTTTGGAATCGCGAAGAATAGAAACTCTGAGAAACTGTAGAATGAGATCAAAGCAAAGACATAAACGAATAAATGTTGAGCCAAAGCAAACCGATATATAACGACATCGATAATAGTGAAGAGAATATTACTTTTCCTAATTAATGCCAGAATTGTCTTCTCGTCTTTGAGGCCAACACTTAGGGGTGAAGTGATTCCTGAAATCATTTCAAACACTCGAAGGAATGTTGGCTTAAGATTTTGTTTGTGGAGACTATAGTATAGCCATTGAGTGGAAATGGAAAGAGTTGTAAACAGACAAATGGCACCATTTTCTAAACGTCTTAACCTCATGAAGTGTCCCACATCTGCCATAACTGTAAAAATGTATGGATTGTCGTCTGATATGATTATCAGTAAAAATGATTTAATGAATTGAAGCCACAATACTGTGAATGTGACCATTGGTTGCAATAAAATGTTTTTTCGTTTTTCATCACTGATTGGAGTGAATGACAACCCGTTTCTGTATAAATGTTGAGCCGATAGTCTGTCCACTAATTTATTTGATATCTTCTCTTTTGGATCCATTACTTTCCTTAAGAAATAAATGACTTTACTTTCAAATGAATTTTATAAAGAAATTTATTTTTAAAATTAAAAATGTTTGTATTTATATACATTATAAAAATATGGTTACCTTGGTGTTAACCTTTTAAAAGCAATTATACCAAACATAAAAACATGAATTACATTAAAAAACGGAAATTTTTCAATAAACAATTTTATAATTCATTTAAATATTTTATATTTTTTTGTTATAAATAATAAAATATAAATGTTTTAAATATAATTGTCTTTTAATCTAAAAATATATTATTTTTTAAAAATAGAATTTATTTGATAAAATTATCTAGCTAATATAAGTTCACTTGTAATTCATTTGTCAAAAAATAAATAAATAAATTACTAAATAAATAAAACTTTAATCAATAATTTCTTATACTATTTCATGAACCATGATATTATTTCATAATAATGTTACAAGGTAAAATTTTAAATAATTAATGCCTATATTTAACACAATTTTAAATGATATTTAATTCAATATTTAATCAATTATTTCAAATATATTTTATTTAATATAAATAATTTATAAAAAACATTATAGATATATATTTCAATTTCAATAACACAAAAACTATTTAAACAAAATTAATTCAAAGCCTTCAATAAATAAGACTAATAATGTGTGCATTTATTGAACTATTATTTTGTTTCAAACATTTAATTTGTTAATTAATTTAATACTTCTTTTGAAGCCTTTCAATAAAATCCTATTGTTTTAAATAACATTCATTTATGGTTTACATATGGGAGACAAGTGTTGGGACAGTGGATCAAAAATGAGGCCAAACTCTCTATTTATTGAAGAATTCCTCAATTGAAAAGTCATATAATTTAATTAATTTTAGTAAATATTGTAAACGATTTAAATGATATTTAATTAAATTATATTAAAATATGATTTTATTCTTAATTCAAAGTATATTCTTAAGCATTGGTTTAATTAATTGCAGTGAACTAGAATATAAAGACTGTGCTAGTGAACCATCCTTGCATGTGCGTTATAGCATGATACCACATCCAATGATTTTTCCACGTAAACAAAATAACCTTTCTTAGATTTTTAATGTAAATTACTTTTGATATTAGGAGACACTGAACTAAATATTACCTTGAAGATTTTGAAAGACATTTCTGTTAACAATACCAAGGTAAAATTCTCATTAAAGAAGACGAGTCCCAAAGTTACAAATATAAAGTGCTATTTTGGCTATGGATCATGGTAATTTGATTAAATTGAAAAATGTGCTTGAATACTTTCAATATTCATAGTTCACATGACTATTGTCAAACTTGGAGAGACGTATACAAATCAACCCCTAATACTACACTTATCCCGGTGTGTCCCTCAAAAGTTGGTGAATATTTTTATGAAAACACCAAGTTAACCGCACCTAAGGGTTATATTATGAACATTTTCAAATCTTTTATCAAGGTAATTATCATTTTAATTATATTTATTTTTTAGGATTTGTTTTTTTGTTGACTTAAAGGGAAATTTCGAAGTGGAAATGAACGTATACAACGAAGTGAGCAAGGAGGTTTATGGATGCACTCAATTTAATTTTACAGTTAATCTGGATTCTAATTATAAATGGGATGATACAGACGAACCATTCTTTGCCGCTTAAACTCAATTCAAGACATGACTATACTTTCAGTTTATTAAACGATTTATTAGAAAATGAATAAAATGTTTATTTTAATGCAATTTTTGATTTGAGATTTGATTAACTGTTAATTATATTTTTATGGGGAAATCATTGAATATTCTTTTAAGGTTTTCTACTTTTATTCAAAATAACTATATGGTTATAATGCCAAGTTTATTGCATTATTCAAAAACACGTATAATGTTATAAAGGTTAATAAAAGAGTAGTTACAATAGCTACACATTTTATCAAGGATATTTTCAATGGCAAAACACTTAAAAAAAGGATTTAAATAATATTCGCTTTTAGGGTACATATGGGAGACATGTGTTGATACAGTGAATCAAAAATGGGGCCAAACTTTATAATTATTGAGAAATTCATATAATTTTATTTATTTCCAAACATATTATAAATATTTTATATTTATATTAAAATATGATATTATTCTTAATATTCATAATCATTGGTTTAATCAATTGTAGTGTCCCATATAAAGACTGTGCCAGTGAGCCATCAATTCAAATGGGTGGTACTATGATACCTCATCCAGCAATTTACCCACGTAAACAAAACCACCATGCTTAGTTTATTAATAAATATATTCTCATATATATTAGGAGACGTTGAATTAAATTTTACCTTGAAGTTTTTGAAAGACCTACCACTCAACAATACCAAGTTAAAAGTTTCATTAAAGAAAGTGAGTCCAAAAAGGTTAAATATTGGTTGCATACTTGGTTATGGATCATGGTAATTTATTTTAATTGAAAAATGTGCTTGATTATTTAATATTTAAAGTTTATACGATTATTGTCGTCTTTGGAAATTTTTATACGGTTTAACCCCCGATAAGACACTTATCCCGGAGTGTCCCTCAAAGACAGGTGAATACCATTACGAAAATATCAAAGTTGTTTTACCTAAAGGTTACCTTATTTACTTTATCAAATCTTTTATCAAGGTAATTATCATTTTAATTGTTTTATTTGTTTGATATTAAAGTTTTTGTTAAACCAAAGGGTGATTACTCTTTTGAAGCGACAGTACTCAATGAAGTGAGCAAGGAGGTTTATGGCTGCACTCAAGCAAATTTTACGATTAACATGGAATCTAATTATAAATGGGATAATACGGACAAACCCTTTATTGTTACCTAAATTCAATGAAAGGCCGGACTATAATTTCAGTTTATTAAACAATTCATTGATTTATTAGAAAATGAATAAAATATTTATTTTAATGAAATCTTTGATTTGAGATCTGATTAACTGATTATCACATTTTTATGAGGAAATCAATGAATACAATAGTAATAAAAATTTACAGGTTATAATTGGCTGCCCAGGGACATATTGTTGAGAATATATAGAGCAAGATGTAAACTGTCCACATAAATGGAAATATAAGTCTCGAACAATAGTCTACTTTATTCCTCATAAGTGGGTCCTTATGGTAATCCACTTTACCAAAGAAGAAGTACAGTACTTTGTCCACAGCCTTACCCGCCTTTGAATACCAGTTCTTATTTCCAAAGTAGTGTCCCTTCACTATAACTATTCCTTTCTGTCCCTAAAATTTAAGATAAAATTATTAAAACCATTTAAAAATAGGGAAAAGTTTTACCATTTCTGTTGCTTTTAATGCTTTCTTTTCGTTGACAAAATGAGCCCACGATATGGCGACCCCATACTCGACGAGTGCGATATAAACATATATTTGACACCAAATCATCCACCAATGAATGGCCACAACATATGCCACGTTTATTGCATTATTCAAAGACACGTCTAATGTTATCAAAGTTAGCAAAGGAGTCATTACAACAGCTACCTATTTATCAAGGACATTCTCAATATGATAACATTTGAAGAAAAGGATTAGGTTTAAGGACTTACCCGCGCCGGCCATCCGACGATTGGTATCCAAAACTGTGAACACAATTAGAATAAACTTTTGTTTGTTTTTATATAATGAGTTTTACCGAAACAAATGTTATAATAACGCAGAGAAAAGTGGGCGCATAAACGGTCAGCACATAGTAACTGACCCGTCGGACCAGTTTTATAGTTGCACTCTTACAGGAAAAGTCATTTGTGTATGAATTGCTGACACAATCGCCAACTAATGACTTCCTGATGCGGAACATCGGGAGCTCTCCATTACCAGAAGAGAATGTCTCCCAATTGAGTAACAGTTGATCCGATGTTTGTGTCACTGAAATCAATGTTTAAACTCTTATTTAAAATGTGGTATGACTTACAGCTGACTGTCTCTAAGGAACAGTACTGATAGTCCTGAGGATATTCCGTTAAATCCAATTTGCAAATGAATGTACCCAAGAGTCGGACCGTATAAGTAATGCTTTTGTTGAGCCCTATCGCCAAAAACTGTATATTCAGACCTGAATTCACAACATTAGTGGACAGTCCATTCTGGAAGTAAATGTCAGGAATCCAAAAGTTGGACAAAAAACTGCTGTCGAGTAATATCTCTTCAATTGTGTCATTCGGTGATTGAATTTCTTGAGTCAATCCTTGGCTTATATTAAGTCTATTTTCAAACCACTTTAGTTTAAGAGTAAAGTCTAGTTGAAAGCTCTAAAAAGATCAAGATCAAAATACTTTTCATAAAACAATTAACCAGTAAGACAACATACCGAGGTACTTTCAGTAACAGCTATCAGATTATTGATGATAATACTCATGTTAACAGTCGTAACTCCTTTTTAAAAATGATCAAGTTAATTGTATAATATAGCTTGTAACTATTTTACCTGATGGATTAGGTGGTAGTTTAGGGTTATATCCACTAGGTAAAATATTGCTTATAGACAAAAGTTGTGCCGAACAATTAACAATGACCAAGTTTATTATAAAAGAATGTAAAAACATTTCTTAAAACTATAGAATTTAAGTGAAAGAAATGCTATTTTGAAGAAAAGAAAACAAAACAATAATTTTATACTTGAATTGAATTTTATATAAAAGTTAAGCAAAAAATTATTAAATAAATTTGATTTAATTAATTTATAACTAATGACTCAACCATTTAGTTATTTGAATGAAATAAATTGTTTAATATAATCATCGGTTTGTTTCGAGTCAATGATTTGACAGAAAATATATTTGAGTTTTGTTTTGTTTCATTCAGTAATTTCCAGTATTGAAGACAAACAATATATTATTGCCTTTGATTTCATGCGTGATATTCATGTTATTTAAAAAAGTAATTAATATTTTAAGCTTTTATTCAATAATTTATGGATAAAACTGTAAAAACTCTTATTCGGCACAATTTTATGTCTTTTATAAATAATACTCATATGACTCATATCTATTGGCAATGATTTTATTAAATAAACAAGCAAGGTCATTACAGGTTACCTAATGCTAATTACTAAACACTTTAATTAATTAATAAATAAATAATAATAAATTACATTAAGTTTTATTTGAATACAAAAAATAATATTTGAAAAGAAAAGCATTTAATTTGGTTTCTCTTCTTTGTCTTCTCTTCTATACCTTAGAATCACAATAAAAGTACAAATGAGAAGAACAAAGGCTACGGTTACCACCATAACAATGCTAACAAGAGTTGCAGGAAAGTCACTTTCTGACTCATATTGGGTGTGATCCGGTACTTTAGGAACTAAAAGGAGCAAATCATTCACTTTTCTCTTAATATTAGATAATAAGAACTCACTTAGAGTTGGTCTCCAAGTCTTAGTGATGTTCTCATTAATGGCATCACTGCTTGAAATCGTTGTCTCAGTTCCTGTTTTTCTTACATAAATGGGAGGCTCAGGTGTTTCTCCTAAAGCACAGGCCAACCACGTTGAGTAATATTGAGCCAAAAGGGTGTCTTTACTACAGTATAAAAATCCCTAAAAATTGGTGTAAATTATTTTTGAATTCAATTCAATGATAGGAATGACTTACGTTTTCGATTAACAATAGACTAACAGAGATCTGGTAGTGAGTGTTGGCCACAAACAAACTTATATCAACATCTTTAATGTTCATATACTCTGTTTGAGGATATGTCAGGTAAACCAAAGCCGCGTCAATAGATTTATTCATTTTCCAGAGTCCGCGCTCCAGAAGTCCACCAAAAAATTGAATTGATTTGCCTTTGAATCGTAATTGTGTGCTGTCCTCTAAACAGCCTTCGAGTCGAACAAAATCATAATAAATGCTGTTATTCTGTGCAGTTGTGATGATAAAGATACTCTCAGCGCCCAACTTTTGAGACGGCCCTACCATTACATTTGCAAAGTTTATAATAGTGTCCACTGTTTTCAGTCCGTCATATAAGTAGACAACACTCAGGGCTTTGTCTTCAGAAGCGCTGTAGGGCTGAGTCCACGTCTGGTTATGAATAAAGTAAATTATATACATTAAATCGGTTCCATTTTTGTCGACCACAACAATCATCGGAACAATGGTCTGGTCTTTACATCTTTTCCATTGTCTGAAAAAGAGTGCGTCTCCTCTGAAGTCATTGGGAAGACGTCCTTTAGTGTTGTTAGGGGTCGGCATTTCCTTTTCTAGAATCCAATAGTATTGGTGACTGACCACAAAAAAGGCTAAATTCAGTTGAATGTTATCGAAGTATACGAATTGTGTCATAGAATCAAATCGGGACGAATGTAAGCACATGTCAGGAGCGCTGCTTTTGGTCTGAATAGTGGTGGTGTACACAAACCATATTAATACAACTTTTGATATTAAGATCAGAATAAAATTCATTTTTTTTGTTAAAATCTTATCGAAAAGTTTGAATTTAAAGTTATTTGTAATTTGAAAAAAAAATTAATTTAAAACCGATTAAAGCAAACAATGAAATCCTAATTAACGGTTCCTTTAATTTTAAATTATATTCAAATCTGTGATAAAATGTTTTTACTAAAAGTCAGAACATTTAATTCGAGACAATTGTCTTCTTTAGTAAAGCAATTGAGACAATCGGTTACTGTATATCGACCACAACAGACATTTAGTTTAGTTCGTCGACCATTGATTAGGAGTATATCTTTTGGAGGACTTTATTATTGTTATGATTTCCTAAATCAAAGACAAAGTTATTGTTTGAATTAAAAGATCTCTTTGTGTCTTAAAGACAAGAAAAAAATGATTTAATACAATGGATGAACAGAAATTTATTGACTGAAATATTTTATTCATTTTTTTCTTTTAATTTATTATTATCTCAAACGACAGTCTATTTATTGTGAATTTATTTTTTAATAAAAATTTTATTTTATATATTAAATGATTTAAAATAAGAACAGAATAAGAACTTTAAGTTTTATTATATTTTCCAGAATTTAAATTTTTTATTGAAAATTCTTATAAATTCTTAAATAATTAAATTTTAAGCTATAAATAAGGGATTCACTGTTTTCCTATACGTTTCTTCTGTTGTCCTGATCTACTCTGAGAGGACTCATTAAAAGTTTGGGAGCCATTGATTAAATAATTTGATGAACAAAATTTTAATTCCGAATTTAATTGACTTTTTTTTATTCATTATTTTTAATTTGTAGAAATGGTTTTTTCCAATTATTTTAATTTATATTCAATTCTTAAAGCTTTTAGGCTAATGAAGGAAAATATTTTTGATTAAAATTTCTCCTTGATAAAAATATAAATATATATATATTACTATTACAGTATACTCTCCCAGTTGTGACTCTCTGAGTTATGAAACTCTCCCAGTTATGAACTTTTTAAAATTTTTGAAGTACTCGCTATGCATTGCAAACTTCTAGTGTTGACTCTTTTAGTTATGAATTTTCCCAGTTATGAACAAATTCTTCATGCATTTGCTTATTCATATCTGGGAGAGTGCACTGTATTACTATATTTACATAATAGTAATAATAATAATTCATTTTTTATATTCAACTTTTTGTGAATATCTAATTTAATTTTGCTTAAGTTACCATGGAAAAAACATTTTTCTTATATATATTGTATATATTAACTTGTTATATTTCACAAATAGCATGGTAAACAACTTGTAAATTTGTCAATAATAAACATAAGTTTTATAAATTGAGTATGAACTAGTATATTTGCGAAAAAATTATTTAAATAAAGTTATTGTAACAAGGTGCATTAAAGTTTTTATTTTAAAATGGAAAATCAACAAGGATATTGTTATGAATTTAATCAAGATAATATAGTAACAAACTTCAGCAGGAATATAAATGGACTCATAATTGCTATTAATAGCGAACCGGTATAAATTGAATTATGTAATTAACCTTGCTAATTATTATTACAGTCTATCAAAAATAAAGCTCTAATTTGTGGTAATTTATTGCTTTCATTATTTGCTGAAAAGACTCGACATTTAAATATCAGGTATATAAAAATTTAATCTTCACCTTGCTAATCTTATTATATAGCATATTTATATACTATATAATTGATGGGGGAGAATTTTGGCCAAATAAGACCTGGAGTGGTGTTCTCAAACTTATTTCAGAAAATGTAAGTATCACTAATTATTTTGTTTGAATTTAATTATTTTAAAAATTGAATTACCATGATAGAAAGTTGATGTAGTCTTTGATGAGTTAATCATGGACAAAGATCGTTTTATTATCTATGATCTCACTTATTACCATGTTCAAAAATATGCAACAATTCTACAATTATTTGAAACAATTAATAAAACAGATTTATTTAACATATTTGCAAGATCAATTTGGTTATTAATTTTATTGTCTTACTCAATTATTTGTCTTTTAGATATTTACAAGAATAAAGGAAAAATCATTGCCAAGATACTCTGCGAGTATACCAGGCCAATTTTATCTCAACAACTAACAATTAGTAAAGAATATAATAAGATATTAATATCTTGCTGGATTTTTGCAACATTTATTTTAACCTTTTGTTTTAAAAATGATATTCTTGTAAAACTTATGTCTGGAAAACCATATCTTATAACTAAGCTTGATCATCTAATTAAACAAAATAGAAATGGAATTGTTATCGGAGGTAGTCTTAACATCTATATTAAGCAGGTACTTTATTAAATAATTTCATGATTATTTAGAATGAATCTATACATATCCGTTTTTAATAGGAATATCCAAAAGGATCTAGTAGATTAGTAATAGAGAGGCCCAATAAAATCTATTCTAATTTTATAGAAATAATTATTGAAAAGAGAAATGTTATCATTGCAACCGAATATTTCAACACTCCTTTGATTAATTATTTCAGCAAGTTCAAATTAGTACAGCCAACATTTATTGACTTTAACAGGATATCAGGAATTCCTTTGAATAAAAAAATTAAAGCCAAGAAGAAATCAATACTTTTAAAATTGTGAGCCTTTTAAAATTATACCATGATCATTTATTAATTACATGATTATACAGTTTCACTCAGATATATACCGCAGGAATTGATGGACACATTATTAATAAGAAAATATTTGTAACTGACCAAGCTAGTAAGAAATTAAAAAATAAACATAAAATCATCAAGGATAATTATGGAGATGAGGATATTTTAGTCACATTTAAACGCTTCATCTCTATATTAAAATCTCTTTTAATTGGTAATTTTGTAAGCTTGACCATTTTTATATTGGAATATTTTAATAAAAAATTTAAAATTAAATTTAAAATTAACGAAATAAAAATTTTTGTGATGAGCCTCGAAAACAGAATAAAAGTAGTTATACACGAAATAAATCAAATGATCCTTTGGTTTGTGTTTTATGTTTTTTTAAAACATGTGTTTTAATAACATTTAACTTTTGTTAAATTTATTGTCTTTTATAACAATATTTTAAATAATTTGTGATTAAAATGAGATCTAAATTAAATGTAAAAACTATTTGTATTAAAGTTAACGATATTTTCGATGAATTAAATGATGAAAATAAAAGACTTAATAATGATCAAATTGAATTCTTGGTAGTTGTGTGAACACATATTTATAAAAAGTATAAGAATTTCTTACAATTTTGCACAACTCAGTTGACCACTACTGATGGTATGGCAGACAGTATACTGTTTCGTTAACAACTGATAACTTTTTCAATGCCGACTAAAGAGTGAAACCACTCTTAGTCTGGACTTATAGCCAGTCGTTTGAGGAGAGAATATGATATCAGCAGTAATTTATTAGCACTTATTAGCAGTTTTTCTCATTTAAGACATTTTCTTTAAGTTTCAAACAATTGTTTATTTCAATTCAATAAATTCTATTTTGGATACAACTCACCCATCAGAATAATATAGATAATATTATCTTTTGTTCATAGATAATATTAACTTTTGCCACTTTCATAAAAAATGTTGACTTTAGTTTATATTGTATTTGATTTTTGAATAGATAATTAACTTTATTTTACTAAACAATAATAGTTATATAATTTATTATCTTGCTCTTGAAACTTTTGTGATACATCAGATATTAAATGTAAACACAAATATTGTTATGAAAATTGATAATAAGGTGACCAGGTATATTATTTAGTATTAGTCTATATCGAAACAATTAGGATCTTGCATAATTGATATAATTATTGAGCAAGTTATTTATATTTAATTTTTCTTCTCAATTTATTCGATCAAGAAATATTTTACCAAACTCTATTTTATTAAGTAAAATATATATTAAATTATCTATTTTCCATCTGGTCACTTTTAATTTCAGGTTTATTTATGCTATTATTTTCAATAAAATAGATATAAATTTAATATTCATATATGAGTTAAGGACGTGAATGAAAATTTAATTAATTTATTCAAGTAATTTGTGATTCACTTTCAATTATCATGGTAATCCTTTCTAGAACAAAAATATTCAAGGTTATTTGATAAAACTCTTGATAAGAATTCTACCTAATAAAAAAAGAAGCTAGATTCTAATCAATTGATCTAGAATCAAGACAAAAAGCCTGATTTCTGAAAGTAAAGGGTTGTAAATAATTATAGCCTACAATAAACATTTTAAACTAATCTAGATATATTTATCTTACTTTTAAAAGATGTCACGAATAACACAGCATATAAGGGGAACTGCAGGGGACAGACATAGAATCCAAGGTCTTTCTTTCACCAATTTTTAGTATATAAGGACCAGATTTTCAGTCAAAAGTCATCACAACTTTGAAATCGCATTAAAGTTCCAAAACTCAAAAACAGCTCAAAAATGAAATCATTGGTCAGTTTTTCTGAATATAATAATTATAATAATATTTAATTAATTAAATAATTTGTATTAAATTTTATTCTATAGATCTTAGTCATTGCATTCGTGGCCGTCGCTTTTGGTCAAATTTACAACCCTGGCTATTACGGGTTGGGTGGTGTCACAAAAACCTACGGCAACTTAGGTTATGGTTTAGGCGCTTATAACTACCCTGGTTACCGAGGTGCTTACTACGGTGGTCTTGGTGGACTCGGTTATGGACTTGGTTATGGTAACTTAGGTTATGGTTTGGGCGCTGTAACTAAAACATACGGAGCCGGTGCTTACCCCGTTGGTTATGGTTTGGGTGCTGTTACTAAGACTTACGCTCCGTTGGCTCCCGCTGGTATCCCCGTTGGCTACGGTTTGGGTGCTGTGACTAAAACATACGGTGCTGCAGCTTACCCCGTTGGTTATGGTTTAGGAGCAGCTGCTGTTACCAAAACCTATGGCGCCGCTGGTATTCCCATTGGTTATGGAGGTATTTGGAAAAAGTAAATTATAGACCACCGAAGACTATCATAACCTCATGAAAACCTGTCTAATGGCCATTACCTTGTTCAAATAAGTGATAAATATTAGAATTTCGTTAAATTGTTTTCATTTTTTTAAAAAATAAAAAAAAATTAGTTTCAAACAAATATAATTTGATTTATTTTTTACCTTGTAACTATTGCTGATGATTTTTAATTTAACAAGACCAAAATATGGAATAATATAATATGGTCATGTTAAGTTTTCAATGTTATTATCTAAATTTAGAATTTTTAGTAATAATCTAAACAAAGAAAAGTGAGAAAAGAATAAAAATATATCCAAGAAATAATAATTTGCTTAATATATTTTAAATAAACATAGGAATTTTTAAAACTAACGCTTGAAAATATAAGCTAATAAAAAGTATACCTAGATAAAATGCTGAAAAATTTAGAAGCTATTTAAGTTTATTAGATATATTAAAAAATTATCGGTAGTAATTGGTCGATATATTAGAGATTTTACCATGATATAACAATTATTATTAGCGATGCAATTTCAGCTACTTTTTTCAGCCAAATTCATGCGTATTCTATATGACATGAGCAAGCATATAAAACTTGTTTATTTTTAAAATATTTTGGATGAGTAAGGAAATAATATAAATTTCTAAACTTTTCGATAAAATTATGTAAACCAAAAACTTAATGAAAGGTTAAAATGTTGATTAAATAGTAGTGATATATTTGAAAATAGCTCTAGATCAATGCAAAGCCTTTTCAAAGAATTCAATAATTACAATTAAATATCTAACCCCCTGTGGCTGAAATCGCATCGCTGATAAATTATTATATGATAAATAACATGATTGATAGCTTGCTAACAAAAAAACGTTTACATTTTTTTTATCTTTAATGCTTTTGTATATTAAAGGCTAGTATAGATCAGTAATCACCTTGAATAAATTGAAGCAGATATTTATTAATCACCTGAAACTATTTTTTCTATGAATAATGTTTTCTTTAAATTTACCCTAAAAAATGACAAGCTCATATTTATCTTTTTAATCTTTAACATTTTATATAAGTAGCCTTAGCACGTTCCAATTGAAAGCTTGTATTCATATACAGACAGTTGTCGATAAGATCAACTTATTTGGTCCGAAGAAAATGTTGACCATATCGGTTCGTTGACAATAAAAGTTCTATGTTAAAATTGTATTATTTCACTTTTTTCTTCAAAAAGTGATAATTGCCTCAATTCTTTTGCCGCTATTTTATTAAAACACTAAAAAAAATGATTCAATGATTCACTTAATTATTAAAAGTTTTGACTAATATACAGTTCAATAAAATATTGACCATAAGCGCTACATTTTATATGTAATAATATAGGATTTGATTAACTTTTTGGTTGACAATAAACAGCAGTTGACTATAAACGCTGACCTTAAACGTACCTTTTTATATTACTGTCTATGGCAGTGGGTTTTGGTTTTTCTGACTGATTGATCATAAGGGATAATTGACCATATTGGGGGTTGACCTTATCGACAACTATCTGTATTTCTTATTGCTAGATATAACATATAAAAAGTGAAATATTTATCATAATATGATCTAGAATAATGCGATCAATTTTTAATGATCTAGAAAATTATTTAGAAATATAAAATAAAAAGTACTATTATCCGTTTTGGAAATTTTAAACTATAAAACTTTATTGTATGTCTATATATTAACTAGTTTGGAATACCATTTATCTCACAAGTATTAATCTTGGTAATAAGTTATCAATAATATTTATCTTCAATAAATAAGAAAAATAGATAAACTCGTTGATAGAAAAATAATTTTTTTAGGGATCTTTAACAAGGAAATATACAGAAGAGCTAGCACAAATATTCATAGTGAAAGCAATGTCTTTAGTATCGGATTACATTAATATGGAAACTATATTAACTTAATTTAATTAATTTAAATCACATTAATTATAAATTAAATAAATTTAATAAAATTTAACTTGGATAAAAAAATAGAATGGTTTTAATAATTTGTTTAGTTTTATTCATTTTGCACTGAAAAATAATCAATTCATATAAAATACCAAGATAATTTAATAGAGCTTAAACCAATCTTAGACTAATCTCTTATCAAAGTTTCTGTTTCTTACAAAAAGACCGAAAAATATCTATTAATATATTTGATATAAAAATATTTAATCTATGAAATTGAAATCAATATTTATTGGTCTTTCAGTAATTTAACACTTTTTATGCAAATATTAATTGATCTAGTTTCTAAAAAGTAAAAGCTTATGTGAAAGAACTGCAAATAGATATATAACCATATCATTTAAATTAATCTAGATAAATTTATCTTATTTATAAAGATGTCACGAATAATTTCCCCTGAATATTAGGTGAGCTCAAGGGGACAAACATAGAATCCAAGGTCTTTCTTTCACCAATTTTTACTATATAAGGACCAGGTTTTCAATCAAAAATCATCACAACTTTGAAATCGTATTAAAGTTTCAAAACTCAAAAACTGCTCAAAAATGAAATCATTGGTCAGTTTTTCTGAATTTAATAATTATAATTATATTTAATTAATTAAATAATTTGTATTAAATTTAATTCTATAGATCTTAGTCTTTGCATTGGTGGCCGTCGCTTTTGGTCAAATTTACAACCCTGGCTATTACGGGTTGGGTGGTGTCACAAAAACCTACGGCAACTTAGGTTATGGTTTAGGCGCTTATAACTACCCTGGTTATCGAGGTTCTTATTATGGTGGTCTTGGTGGACTCGGTTATGGACTTGGTTATGGTAACTTAGGTTATGGTTTGGGTGCTGTAACTAAAACATACGGAGCCGGTGCTTACCCCGTTGGTTATGGTGGTTATGGTTTGGGTGCAGTTACTAAAACTTACGGTGCCGCTGGTTACCCCGTTGGTTATGGCTTAGGCGCTGTTACCAAGACTTATGGAGCCGCTGGTTATCCCGTTGGTTACGGTTTGGGAGCAGTTACTAAAACCTATGGAGCCGCTGGTATTCCCGTTGGTTATGGAGGTATTTGGAGAAAGTAAATTATAGACCACCGAAGACTGTCATAACCTCATGAAAACATATCTAATGGCCATTACCTTGTTCAAATAAGTGATAAATATTAGAATTTTGTTAAATTGTTTTCATTTGTTAAAAGATAAATAAATTAGTTTCAAACGAATTTTATTTGATTTATTTTTTACCTGGTAAAAAATTTTATTTTAAACTATTGCTGATGATTTTTAATTTAACAAGAGCAAGGTATAATCAATAATGGTTCAAAATATCTAGGACCAAAATTTATTTGTTAAATAAGTTTTTATAATAAGTTTTCATATATACTATAATTTATACATAAATTCTATTAATATATTTCATACAAAAAAAATATTTTTTTTGTGTTTCAGATATTTTTATAGATTTATCGGACTTTCCGTAAATTCACGGCTTTTATGCAAATTCTGATAAAAATTAAGTCAATTATTCAAAAGAATTGAGTTCTTAACGATGTGTTGAATTTTAAATTAATATTTATTTCTCAATAATGAGAATATAAATGACTTAATTCATCAAATATTTTTTGATTAATTTTTATTATCTAGGTAAAATCTAATCAATAATCAATTTATATAAAAAAATTAAAGAGAACCTAAAATACTTGCTAGTTCAATTATTTGGCTTAATTTTTAGGAAAAAAACTGAATTTGTTTTTTGCAAGAATGAATTTCGAGGAAATGAATAATCAATGATTGAAATCAAAGAATTTTTGTTAAAATTCGTGAATTAATTTAAGACTTAATTAAATCGAAATTAATTACAAATAAAAGAATTATTTGTAATCAAAAGACAATAAATTATAAAAGTATTGTCTCTTAAGTTATTCAAAGATTAAATAATAAAACAAATGATAAAAATATTTTAAAAGCATTTTAAGATCGGATCAAAAATCTAAGAATTCAATCAAAAGAGAAAAACAAACCAAAGAAGTCTTACCTCATCTCAAGGCTGTCTAAAGTTAGGATATATATATTCTGTTTGTGAGGTAAAACTTACCTCCAGTTCTTTCTTCGCCGACTAATCAATCAATTAATTAATTTTGAGTTAATCCTTAAGTTTGGCTCAAAATTATGTCAACGAAAGTGAGTAAATATTTTCTAATAATTCTTCAAAACTGTAAAACGTTTTAATATTTTTCTCAAAAATATCTTTAATTAATAATTTGATTAACTTTTAAATGAATGAATATATTATTATTAATCAATATTTTATTAATTTAGGTCTTATTGTTAGGCATTTGTGCTGTGATCGGTGTTGGGTCACAACAGGTACCCATAGCTGGGAGTCAGCCACCAATTACTAAACGAGCTGGATTTGGTGGTGGCTTTGGCGGTGGTTATGGTGGTAATGGTGGCTACGGTGGCTTTGGAGGAATTGGAACAGGGGGATATTATGGCGGAAATTATGGTGGTAGATATGGTGGTATGGGTGGTCTTGGTGGCCAATATGGTGGACTCTATGGTGGCTTAGGAGGAAGATTTGGAGGCCTCTATGGAGGGTATGGTGTTAATGGCGGAGTTGGAGGCTATGGAGGAATTGGTGGACGCTATGGTGGATATGGTGGACGTTATGGAGGACAGTATGGAGGACTATCTGGAGGACTATCTGGTGGTTTAGGAGGAAGATTCGGTGGACTTTACGGTGGGGCTGGACTTGGCTATGGAGGATATGGAGGTGGCGTTAATGGTGGTCAGGGGATGTCCATTAATGATATCTATGCTTTATATGGCCAAAACATTGCTAGAGTTGAGGGCGCCGTCTATAGCACAAGAGATGTGAAATTTGTTCCTGTGCCAAGTCAAATGGAACCGCCCACTCCTATCATTATAGACATCGATCCGGTGGAACAGCCTCTTGTACTCAACTTTGGTTCGCGTTCTTCAGCACTTTATGCTGTGCAGAGTCATGAGGGACAACAAGGAAGTGTTCAAAGAACACAATCACAGGACGAACCGCATCATCTCATCCATGAAGTGATACGACCCGTCATTCAAGAAGTTCGTGAAGTAATACAACCGGAGAGAAGAATAGTTCAGGAGATAACTCCTGTTGTGGAGAACGTTAAGACTATCGCCGCCACAAGTGAAGGACAGAGGCCTTTGTTGGGAACTGCTGGCACTACTGGAGGCGTTGGCACAGGAGTAGTAGGCACAGGAGTAGCGGCAGGTAGAGTTGTTGGCGGTGGGGTTACAGGTGGCCCCTTTGTTGGCGGTGGGATTACAGGTGGCCGCTTTGTTGGAGGTGGAGTTGTAGGTGGCCCTATTGCCGGCCCTGTCGGGGGTGGAATAGTTGGAGGTCCCATTGTTGGTGGTGGGGTTGTAGGGGGTGTCGGGACTCCCCTTGTTGGAAATGGTCTTATGGGAGGTGGACTTGTAGGAGGGGGTATTATTAGAGGAATGTGTTTGGGGGGACCGTGTACGGGAGGTGGAGGTATTATTAGAGGAATGTGCTTGGGAGGACCGTGTAACGGAGGAGGAGGAGGAGGAGGAGGAGGAGGATCATTTATTAAGCCAGGATTATCTGGATTTGGAGGTTATGGTAATAATGGGGGTTATGGCTATGGTTATGGTGGATATGGAGGTCATGGGGGAGGTTATGGGGGAGGTTATGGTCCAATCAAGAGAATGGGTCTTTTAGGTGGTGCTGGACTTTTGGGGATGGATGGCTCACCAGCTTTAATGAGTAATCAACCATTTGTTAGTCACTCAGGTTTAGAAATGAGACCCTCTGATTCAGGCAATAATCCGGGTCATATGCATGGTATGAATGGAGGTATGAGTAGCTATGATATGGGCTTACATTCCGGTGCCGGCGATATGGGAGTCAGTGGCGGTGATTCTTATGGACGAATGGAATCCCACTTTCAAAAGAGGAAATTGTAATCAAATTTTATTAATTATTGGATTAATTCTCTTTATTTGCAATTATTGGCACTTATTTTGTTTTATTTTACATTTAAATAATGAATTATTTGTTATTGATTTTAAAGTTTACAGTTTTTACGTTTAAATATCATTTCAGTTAATTAATAATTTGTAGAAACTATTGAAATGTTTTCTTTTTCTTTTTGTAATTAAATTAATTTTCAATAAATCTTTATTTCAACGCACATTAAATAGAGTCGTTTTACAATAATTTATTCATATTTTAAACTTTTTTTTCTCCAAAGAATTGAATCCAAATTTCTCTTATTTTCAATTATTTAAAGAATTAAAAATAAAAAAGTCTTCAAAAATTCCATAAAAATAAATTTATATCATTTATTAAAAAAACATTTTTTAAATTAATTTTTTGTTTATTCTCTTATCAATTGATTAAAATTAATTTCAGAATAATTTATTACAAAAAAATATCTAATTCTTTCTAAAAAGTGTATCTAGGTAATATACTTTCATCTTTCATTTACATATATAAATGTACAAGTCATTTTACATGTACAAGTCATATTACAAATATAAATTGAACAAGTTTATTTACAATTCCCTGTTGTTAAAGATGTTTATTTAGACATGAATTGTAAATATAAAATATTAAAAAAATACATTCGAATAAGTATGAATTTAATCAAGCAGAAAATAAATCAAAAATATATAATAGATTAAATGACATTTCTTATATCAAAATTGAAATATTATAATAAAATCGATATAAGGCTTGAATAAATGATATAAATAATTATTAGTATCTTGATTAATTCCTGAAATAATGCTTTTAAAAGGTGTTTTAAATGTTTTCTGTATTTCAGGACTACTTTTCCAAACTTATGAACTCTACTCTAATTATATGAGCGGTAAAACTGTAACTAAACTTATCTATGAAAAAGTCAAAGAAATACAATTACCTGCGATTACTATATGTTATCCAAGTTTAATGTCAATGGAGAAAACATCAAGGTATAATAACATCACCATGGGCATATATAGAAGATATACTAGAATTTTCAATGAAAATATTACTGAAAATGAACGAAATGAAAAATTAACAAGCTGTTATACAGAACTTTTAAAATATATGAAAACTCAATATGGAATTATCAAGGTAAGTGATTTAATTGAAAAATACTGGGTAAACAAAATAAACAAGATAAATATTTCTGTAACTGGTATTAATAACCAAAGAGTTAATAATGAAGAACTGACCAAGGCCAATGTATATATTGGTAAACCTGTTGAAACAATTTTTTGGGAAGAAAATAAATTATCAGGATGTTTTACATATTTTAGTTCTTTGATGAAATCTTGGCGAAACTTTAAAATGTTTGTGCAAGATATAATAATCAATATCAATTTTCTACAGCCTTATGATTTTCCTCCGTTTCGATCAATTTATTTATCAGTGCACTCACCGAATGAGCTGCCTTAGGAGCATGGTCATTTTAAAGAGATTCAACTTTTCCATAGTATTTATTTTAGCCGAATAGAGATGAAGCTCCTTGGTTATGGCTATGATACTAATTGTAAATCGTATGATCTTGATAGTAAACATGATTATAACACGAGAGCAGAATGTATTATAGAATGTGTTGAAAGAAAAATTAAGCAAGAACAAAAATGTGTTCAAACATTTATTAGTGAGCGTCTTAATTATAGAAAAGATATAATTTTGCCTCATGTCTTAGAGCAAACTGTTATTAAGAAATGTTCCAACAATATAAGAAATGATCATGATAAATCTCGTATTAAAATTTATGGTGAGTGTGAAAATCGATGTCAACGAAATTGTCAGAATATATTTTATAACTTGGCCATTCATTCAAATGAATATATAAAGATTGACACATCTATTAAACTTATGTTAATACAATCAGCTGATCTTGATACTATTGTGAAGTATTTAGCAGAAATCACTTTTTTGTCAGTGATATGTAATTTTGGTGGACTATTAGGAATGTGGTTGGGCGTAAGCACCTTGGTCATCTCTGAGGAAATATTTCTATCATTTCAAAAATTAATATCACATAATTGCAAAATAAATAATAATAATAATAATAATAATAATAATAATCTTAATTTATTAAAGATTAAGAACTTTTTTGTAATAAATTTATAAATTGATTTATTTTCTTTTTAATAAAAACAAAAATTGTTTAACTGTAGTTTAAGTATATACAGTACTCAGTCGATAATTTTAACAAGTTTGGTTTTCGTTATTTGGTTAAAAATTCGGGTGGGTGGGTGGGTGGGCGAAGAATGATTCTATATACTACATATTAGTATGTAAATGTAGTGAAAAATCAAAAGATAGCAGGAATTTTGAAGAAAGTTAAAGGAAAACCTCAATCAATGCAAAAAATCATCAAAAATCATGCTTTAAGCTCAAATTTTGGTCCTCAAAATTATTTTAAATTTTACAAAATTGCCTTTTTTGGCCAAAAATCTTAGTTTTTTGCATTAATTTTGATAAAATGCATTATAATATGACTAAATAAAGTCACATAATGCAGAAAAAGCTTTAAAATTGATACTTTGTGTGTTTTTAAGCAATTTTGGTTTATTTTCAAAATACCCCACCTTATACACCCCCTTGGACCTCGGGTTTTTGCCATCCCTGGTCTGACCTCAGTATCTCTACCTAAAGGTTTAGGCCAAATATGCCTTAACTCAAAACACATTCACAATAATTAATATTTTATCAAGAACAATTTTCTCGAAGTTTTTCACAATTAAACAACAATTACTGATTGCGTGTCCGACAGTTTCGGCAATTTCTTATTGCCTTCTTCAGAGACAGACTTAAAGTGTCTCACATTTGGTTCCATACGAGAGGCGAAGACTGGGAGAGAAATGTGATCTCAAGTCATAAATTATTGAAATTATTAGCACTTTTGCAGTAATCGAAGCCTTGTTTTTAACTAAGAAATATTTATTTCAATACAATTCTGTTTGACAGCAATACCACACTTAGAATTATATTGAAATAAATATTTGTTAGTTAAAACCAAGGCTTCGATTACTGCAAAAGTGCTAATAATTTCAATAATTTGAATTCTGAGCGCAAACGCAGTGAAAGCTTTATTTGTTTTGTAAACAAAACTTAATGGAAATATTTTAATAATTAAAACAAAATTATAAAATAATTGTTTTAATTTAATACGTGTATTAGTAATACGATAATTAACTTTTAATTAAATTAACGGTAGGTTGTGTTAAGTCAAAATCATTTTTAAAATTATAAATAAATATTTATTACAATAATTGTAATCAAAAATTAAATTTTGAATTTATTTCATTTGTCAGACAAAACACATTTTGTTAACAAAACTCTAATAAAAAGTGAATTCAATTATTTAAAAACAATTAAAAGATATGTAAAACAACAAGAAAATCGTGTCTTCAAAATACCGACGATATTCTTAAAACAACAAAATTAAAGAGAGATTTGGAAATTGGGGTCAATTTTCTTTATAATCAAAACAAAGGACTGATGGAAACTTTCCATTGAAAAGGTGTCAACAAATGGAAAAACAAAACAATTTGAAATATTAATTTAATAAAATTTAACTTTTATTAATTTTTAAGCATTTTTTCTAGAATTACTTTTTCAAGTGATCTAACACGCAATTTAAAAGTTTTGATGTTTTAACAAATTTATTCGAATCCTATAACAAATTTGATTTTGCTTGATCAGATTAATACTTTTCCTAGTAATTTTTATTCTTCTTAATTTATAAAATATATATAAATAGAACTTGTAATTAATTAAAAATATAAATAAATATTATTAAATTAAATAAATTTAAATCTTAATTTTCCCATACATTCCTCAAGTTTTTTAAATAAAAAAAAAGATTTTTATATTAAATTTAAAATATACAGTTCATAATAATAAGTTAATTTTATTTAATACTCCTTTGTAGCCATTTAATTTAATCAGGGATGGCCAAATTACTCGATTCTTGGAGTGAATTTATGGGGAATTTTGTGAAAAAATATTAAATGGTGTATCAGGTTAGGGTAATTTTATAAATATTGAAAATAAAGTTATAAGTTCCCTAGTGTAATATTATAAATAATAAGGGTTATGACCAAAAACACACCTGTGATTGAATTACTTTATTTATAATCAAGAAAAATAAGTATTAAGTGTTAGTTTTAAATATTAATATAAGACACATTTTACTGAAAAACCAAATTTTAAAATGTGTTTTATTTTTTCCCATAAATTTTAATTGATTCGACTTTTGAAGTTAAAAGGATTACGAACAATGAAAATTAGTTTATCATAATTTAAACACACTTAATAAAAAGTATTTAAATAACAAAATATTCTAAAATTTTATATTATAATAAAAATTAAATACCACCCGGGGAAATGAAATTTATACTAAATTTATATAAGAATAAACATATTAAAACATAATATTATTCAAAAATTTCAATTGAATTTTAAAATGTATGAATGTATTATTTAACTTTCAATTTTGACTTAAATTCGTTTTGTATGATAAATTTAAAAATTATGACCACTTCTAAGAATTTCGTGACATTCAGCAAAAATTTGAATATTAGATTTTGCATTTCGTTGTTTTATTATATGTTATTTATTTGAAACTTAAAAATAGGAAATACATAAAAGGAAATGGACAGGTATGTAAAAGATGGACAAAAAATTAAGGAATTAATTGCTTTTCGTTCGAATTTTTTATAAACCGAGACTTTGTTGGATTCCGGGTTTTGTATGACAAATTTTCATATATTCAATGCCTTCATAAAGGCTAAATTATTATTAAAAAATGATAACTGCAAATATCATTATAGGGTTTTTTAACGTGTCTTAAAGTATTCTTGAAATTTTAAGAACTATATATTTTTAAGTTTAAGAGAATACAAAATTTTAATTTAAATTAAATTTATTATAATATTGAAGAAGAAAAAGAATAATAGATTTTTAAATTTAAAAAACCTTGATCAGATGCAAAATTATTGAATTAAAAAAATTTACCATTATATTAAGGTAGCAAAATAAATCCAAATACATTTTTATTTAAAGTTAAATTTTTTATTTACTTTCATTTATTCAAACATTTATTAAAATGTTATACACAATTTACAAAATTCAACTAGATATTAATAAATTTAAGAATATTCTTAATTATTTTTTCTTGATTAAATTCAAAAAATTAAACTAAGTAAATATTTAAATTACTTTTCGGAAAAATAATTTTAATTATTTTTTTTTAAAATTAAAAAAACTGTAATCTTTAATAAAATATGAAAATGAATTATAAATTCCAGTTGTTGCCACAAGGGTTATAATTGAAATTTTGTGTATCTCTCTAAGAACAAAACAAATGTAAAACAAAAATTAAATAAAAAGCTAAATAACAAAACTTTCATAATTTAAAAGTGTTTTTAGTAATTTTTTTAAGGAATGATTTGTAAATTTATTTTAAAATTAACATATTTTAGTTATTGAATTTAATTTAAAGGTTATTCAGAGTATAAACCTAAAATATTATTTTAATTTAATAATATTAA
>JAQFZM010000796.1:0-24741 GCA_034695785.1 Galumna obvia | reverse complement strand
ATATTATTTAAATTATTGTATTAAAATTACAGTTTCAAAAATAAATTTTTTTATTTCAATTAAAATTAAATTAGATCCTCAAAAATTGGTGAATGGTTATGTAATTAACATCAAATTTAATTTATTCAAACCTTTATGTTAAAAAATTTTATAAATAAATAAATTTATATACTGTGCATTCTTCCAGTTATAAATTTGTTCATAAATTGGATAATTCATAACTAGTAATTTTCAATGCATAGCGAATTCTTCAAAATTTTAAATAAGTTCATAACTGGGTGAGTTTCACAACTCAAAGTGTCACAACTGAGGGAGTATACTGTATTAAACAATCTTATAATTTTATTTAAAAAATTAAAATAATTATGATAAATATCTAACTTAGGATTTCTTTATGAAGAAAGAAAATTTATATCATTCTTAAACCCGTAAATGTAGTGTCCATTGAGTTTGACCTCAAACCTTGTTTTACTTATAAATTTGTTTTTAGTGTAAAAATTGCTATCTAATATCGTCAACTTTGTTAAGAAAATGTTAAGTAAAGTAATTTTAAACACATTCTAATTATTTTTATTAAAAGAAAGATATTAATTAAGATAAAATAAATTTTGTGAGAGTACCAAGAAAATAATTTTATAAAATTATATAATTAACTTAAAGATTTTTACCTAACAAATTGTAATAATGATATGTATGTATACAATATACATTTTAATATAATATAATTAAATGTTTAATGTATATATAATGTATAATTAAAGGTTTAATTGCATTTATTTATACATTATTATATTTTAATTTAGTAAAGTTAATCAACATTACTTAATTCGAGATATACATTTTTATAATTTATATTATTAAATAATTTATGATTATTACATGTGAATGGTAACTATAAACAGAATGCTAGAGATTTATTCTAAATAAATGGTTAATATGTATAAAATGAAATATAATCCAATGACTCTTTAGTAAAATAATGAGTTTTTTTTGATCAAAATAATAAAAATATTGTTTGGTTAACAAATTTAAATAAGGGGTAAAATTTTTTTCAACTAAAAATCTGTGAAAATTATTAAGAAACTTGAGAAAAGTTAACATGTTTTTCATTTCTTAGCATAAATTCAATCATTCCTGAAATATTGATATGCATCTCTTGTACGATTTCTATTATTGACTACAAAACCTTTTATCATTTTACTCAATTATGGTTTTGTCCAATTTATTGTCAACTGAGAAATAACTTTTAATAGTAAGCATTAGAATAACGTTCTACATTAGGAGAAAACTTTAAAATTTAAACAATGGAGAAATAAGTTTGAAATTACAGTTTTATAAAAAAAATTTATTTACATTTCAAATAAAATTAAAATAGATATTTCATAAATTAGTGAATTTTATTATTATTATTAACCCCAAATTTTATTTATTCAATGAACATGTTATTTTCAATAAAATATTATAATTTAAAAAATAATAAACAAATGCATTTATACATTAAACTCAATCTAATTTAGATTAATCCAATGCTTTTGACTGTTTTCTCAACAAACTTTTATTAAAATTAAAAATCTTAGAAATAACCGGAAATTATTCAACTCAATTAAAAATATTTTAAAAAATAGAAAGAAATTTATTAAATATAATAATATTTAAACATTGTGTGATCGAATAGTATCGGGAAAATCTCAAGGTAGGGTTCTTAGCCATTTAGTATATACTGACAATGTAAAGCATAACTGACATTTGTAAATGAAGATTTCACCATGATAATCTTATCCGATTTTCAAAAGTTTGATATCATTTTTAAGCTGGATAATTGGATTTTCTTAAATATATCTTGAAATTGTTTGAATGATCTAGTTCATATGATTTCCGATTGATCAAAATAAAGTAGAATTTTTCGTTGTTTGGAGCAATAACAATCAATTCAAATAAAAAAATGGATTAAAATCAAAATTTAATTATTTTTTCCCTTTTAATATTTAAATAAACGATTGAACCAAGATGAAATAGTTGATCAATCAAATTAAAAATAGCATTATTCGTTGTTTGGAGCATGGTGGGTGGCGGTGGCAAATTTAACAAAGTTTATGGTTACAACAAGTAATGTATTCAATTAATTTATTTCATTTTATCGCATTTTTTATTTAATTCATCTTGGATCATAGAGCAAAAATAATTCAGTGTGTGATTTAAATCAAATTTTGATGTTTGAATGTATAGATTTTACTCCAAACAACGAAAAATGCTACATTTACTTTGATCAATCGGAAATCATATGAACTAATTCATTCAAATAAATTCAAGATACATTTAAGAAAATCCAATTATTCAACTTCAAAATGATATCAAACTTTTGAAATTCGGATAAGATTATCATGGTGAAATCCATATATACAAATGTCAGTTAAGCTTTACATTGACTGTATATATTTACGATACTTTTGTCACTCAATTGTTCACACTTATTATTATCTATAGATTCAGTAATAGTTAATGTCTAAGGTGAGTATCTGATATTCAATTATTACAAAATATTAATAACTTTGAAAAATATTGTGCAGAAAATGAACTTTAAATAATATTTACTCATTGTGTGATAAAGTAGTATCGGGAATACCTCAATAAGCGGTTCTTAACCCTTATATATATAATATCTTTCTTTCCGAAACCCTTGTCACTCAATTAGTAACACTTATTATTGGCTGACGAAACAATAATATTTAATGACATTAAGAGTGTATCTGATATTAAAATATTACAAATATTAATAATTTTGGAATATATTATGCAGAAAATGTACTTCAATTGAATGAAAATAAAACAAAACACATAAAAATCTTTTGTAAATCAATAGATTTACAACATTTAATATTAAAATCTAAATGAATTGAAACTGTTTCCTCTCACAAGTACTGAGGTGTCGTTTATGAGACAAAAATGAAACTCAATTTACATTGCAATTTGTTATACAAAATGACATTTTCTATAATTTCAGCTAAAATTGAAGAATTTTCATTTTATTCTTTGATCGCTATTTTTCTCTCAAATTTAAAGTTTTTGTAATTTTTCGTTTATAAATTAAATACAAAAATTATGAATGTTCTGTTCAATAAAAATATATTATTTAATTACTTAAAAGACAGGTCATTAAAAAGCATTGATTTTAGTAGTTTTGGTAAGAGTTTACACTTCATAACAAACGTCATTTCATAACATCGGTCTTCATATGATCGGTCTCTAATTAACATTAGTGTCTATGGGAATGGGTTTTGGTTTTTAGATTTAGTTCATAAGAAAGGTCATTTCATAAGATCGGTACTTCATATGATCGGTCTTTGAGTGTATATACGTAGTAATATGTAGTATATAGAATCATTCTTCACCCGCCCGTTCACCCCCTGCTAGTGGATTGCAGCGGATACAATTTCTTTTGATAGTAACGAGAAAATATCGTTTTTTGATAGTAACAGAGGGGAATGGTAAACTGTGCTCTCCCTGTAGATCCACCCTTTTATAGGACCACCACTCCCCAGGACAATTCAAGGCAGAAGATTTTGTTATGGTGGTACGTAAGGACCACCACTCCCTAAAACAATTAATGACAGAAGATTTTGTTGTGGTGGTCCCACCGCTCTCTGGGACAATTCAAATAATAGCAATATTTGTTATGGTTTTCGGTAAAGACCAACACTCCTTATGACAATTCGTTTACTATCCATTTTAAATCTATATCATTCTTAAACCCGTAAATGTAGTGTCCATTGAGTTTGACCTCACACCTTGTTAATGATTTAATCCAAATTTAATTTCAATTTTATCAAAGTTTGAAAAATTTAGTAATAATATTTGACTAAATAAGTTTATTTCTCATTTAATTTATAAAAAATATTTGCCTCAAATTAAATTAAAACTTTTTTTTAACTGAAATAATATTTTTTTTACAGTTTCTCATAAAATGTATGAATTAATACACAATAGAGAATGAAATTTTGAGTAAATGTATTCAAAAGTATACACACCAAGGAGATATACATAGTACAGAGATGCACAATTGGGAGGTTCTACTGTATTTTTTAAATGTTTGGCATTTTTTAAATGTTTGTTAATAGTTGGCAGATTTTATACTTATAGAGTTGATAAAATAAAATAAAATGAATTCTTAATTAATAGAACTCGATTTATACCAAATACACATCTATATTATTAAAACAATAAAAAATTTGATTTAATCAATTAATTGATGTAATTCTCGACTATAAATGAATATTAAACAAAATTCCAAAAATACTGATTGTATGAACCAATCAGTTTTATGAACTAAATCTTAATTCCCGATCACTTCATAAAACTGATCGGTGACTGTATCTATAATAGATTAAATACACTCAGTTTGAAAAATTGACTTTCGCTCCCATTAAATTCCCTGTGATATTTTTCTTGTCCTGTCTCACACCCATAAAATCTGAATCCATTCAGTCTCGATAAAGAATTATTAAATCACAATTTTGGCAACAATTTGTTATTTAATATCACAATAAACTTTTATTTATTAAATAGCTTTTAATTTTAAGCAAACAGTTATGAATAGAGCAAAGATTTTTGGGAATTTCCGATTCTTATTGGTTAAATATATCCTGGTGAATTTAATTCTAGTAAATATATAAACTTTATTAGATCTATAATACAACAATTTATTTTCCCGAATTTCAAAATTTTAACAAAAATTCCTGTTTTTGCAAATTTAATCATATTTTCGCGAAAACATACAAATTTAATTAAAATTTGTATTAAATTATAAATATTAAAAGTTTAAAACTAGGATTTGAAAGCATTTTGTTAAGAAAACAAGATTATATGATATGCTGAACGTTCTTTTTCTCAATACAAGAACATTTTAATAGATGAAGGTCAGAGTTTCATATATGAGAACATTAAACCAGGGATGGCTATATAAGTTTTTTCAATATCCCATTCGGTGACGAAAATTTTTTTCAAAAAATAAGGAATATATAAGTTATATAATATAACGCGGACTTCCTTTCAAATTGGGTAAATATTGAGTTAAACCAAAATTCATATTTTTTAAAAACAAATTATAGAATAAAATTCATAAAAATTTAAAATAGAAATTCTTATTTTAGAAGCTATGTATGAATTTTTATAAATCTCTTAATTATATGAAAAATCATAGAAATTTTTGCATTAAACATAAAATTAGAATTAAATTTAAATATTTCCTTTACATTTAATGTTGATTTTATGTATATTTTGATCAGTCATTTACTAAATTAAATAATTTTAATTAAAATTATTGTTTTTATATTCACGAATTGATCTCCGATTTTGGTCTTTTTATACTCTCAGTTCCCGAACCGACTTTATATGTTTTTACTCCTGAAAAATAGTTGCTCTAGTTATGAATGTAGTACCAACATTATTTAAAGTGTTTTAAAGTTTCAAAATACAACTTTTGCAGATTAATTTGAAAATTATTATATTAATCAGTGAAATGTTAATTAATTAAATGAATTTAATTTAATATTAATAAATAAAATGTTATTAATTGAATTACATTTTGATTTATTTCAAAAGGGATTGTATTGTATTGTATTGTAGTCTTAAAATCAAATATAAATTATGTTTTATTCCCTAATTATAAAAATTGTTGGGACCCAACCAGAGGTTGAAAAAGTCGAACCGGACTAACAATATTAAGTCGGGTTTGGGTCTCAAATATAAATCGAATGAATGCATATTTTGGACAACAATTGATTCAATAATTAGAATATATTTAATACTCGAATAAACGGTTGAATACTTTAATTGACTCACTTTTAAGTTAATTATTTTTCTTTTTTTATAAGAATTTTTAAAATTTGTTTTAATAAAAGATAAGTTAAAAATCCATAAAAGCGTATCGATTGGAGAATAGACTAAATAGAATCTAAATATAAGTTTATTTGAATGTAAAATTGGTTTTTGCAAAAAAGTGTTTCAAAATTAGCGCATAAATTGTTGTATTTGTGTATTGAATGATAGATGTCGTTAGCGTTGAGTTTGGCTCAAGTGTTGACTGAACGCAATGTTTGATTGTATGGTTTGTTTGGACGCCATATTTGTATTGAAGTATTGCTTAAATGTGCAAAACTTTTACTAATTATTGTCTTAATTCAATTCAATTTAAACAATGGATTAGTTTTAACGACGCATCCAATCAATTGGTGACCAATTGGCCCAAAAAGGGTCCAAAAGTGTACAGTTTGTGAGAGAGTGACCAACGCGTAGAGTAATAGTCTGTGAGTGACTGAAGTCATGTCAAAGCTGTCATTCAGAGCGCGAGCGCTCGACTCAACCAAACCTATGCCTATATTCCGCTCCGAAGAGGTCCCCGATTTGCCCGACTTTGCGGCTATCAATCGGGCGGTGCCTCAAATGCCGACCGGAATGGAAAAAGAGGAGGAATGTGTATGTATTAAACAAAGGCTCTCAAACTCACAACTCATTGGCTAAACCCTGAGCTCAACCCCTAAACCCCTCCATTGGCGCCAATATTTGAATCTAATTTTTATTTAATTTTATTTCTTTCATTTATTTAATATTATTTCCACTTTTTATGAGAATTAATGAAATTTTACTCAAATAATGATTTGTTTAAAACAAAGTTTACTAAAAAATTGTTATGAATTGATTGACTCATAGATTGATTGATTGATTGATTGATTGATTGATAGGAACATCATTTGCAAAGAGCGATGTCAGCCCAACAGGCATTTGGTCACACTATAGAACACGTTATACCAACACCTGAAGTGTTTACGGCGCCCGACAAGGAATACGACGAACTCTATCCTCCAAACTATAAGATAACGCGACAACTAATTCATATGCAATTACTTGCCATTGAACAGGACATACCTGACTATGATATGGACTCAGAAGATGAACAGTGGCTCAGTTTACAACCGAAACAGATTAAACTGACACCCATTAAGTTTGAAGAAATTATGGAGAGATTGGAAAAGAGTAGCGGACAACACGTCGTCACTCTTAAAGAGGCAAAACTTCTGCTCAAAGAAGACGACGATTTAATTATTGCTGTCTATGACTATTGGCTCAACAAAAGACTCAAAACACAACAAACACTGATTCCTGTCGTCAAATCTGAGAAAAGGGACGGTTCCACAGGAAATAACCCTTACGTAGCGTTTAGGAGAAGAACAGAAAAAATGCAGACTCGAAAGAATAGGAAAAACGACGAAACCTCTTATGAAAAAATGCTTAAATTAAGACGTGATCTTAACCGAGCCGTGTATGTCATCTCTTACCATATCTCTATCCCTATCCCTTATCTCTTTCCTCTTTATATTTAAAACTTATATAATTTGTTTCTTTTAGTAATTTATTAGATTTGGTAAAACACAGAGAAAAGTTAAAACAAGAACACCTCAAATGTACGGTTGATATCTATGAAAAACGGTATAACCCTTTTGTTTTATTTTTATATTAATTAAAAATTAATTAAAAATATTCTTAAAGCTATCAAATCGGAGACTATAGCGGACAGATAATCAGCGAAGTGTCGGCCCTCCGCCATATAAGACCCGCTTCAACTTATTTACCATTAAATAACGTTCAAATTAAAATACCCGAACGAGGAGTGGGTCGGCCCAGAATTAGAGTAATTTAATTTATCCCTTATTATTACCGACAATATCTATAATTCATTGTTTGCACAGAATGAAGAACAGTCTTCACAACCGAGACGTAAAAGAGAATATAAAAGACGTCATCGACCAGAAACGAGTGTCGCTCCGGTCAGAGTTGAAGTACACGAAAATAACGATTATTTATTCAGTTCTGATGAAGAGATGGGAAGTAATTCTCCGATTGCAGACCAAACTTCTGATCAGGAAGAAGTTGAAGATCCCGACGGACAGTACGCCTTTAAACGAAAGAGAGGCTGCAGTTATTTGGCTCCCATTACCGATAGATTGGGAAATTGGCCATGGTGCCCTTCACAAGAAGGCGGAATCTCTGATAGAAAATATAGGTTTTGTTTAACATCGCTCTCAAAACCATTTTCGCGATGTATTGGTTTTGCTCGAAGAAGATATGGAAGGGGCGGACGGTTAGACACAAATTGTATTAAATCATTTATTAATTGTTTTTTATGAACAGTTGTCTTATCGATCGCGCCTATACTAAACTCGACCCCTTTTGGTCAGAATTTTCAAGAAATACGACGTCGAATGGCTTTCCATCCAATGAACTCTTAAACGAAATAAAAAATGAATGGTTTGTCTCTCAATATAAAAAACTATTGATTTAATGTTTTTTACTTTTAAGGTTACATTTTAGGCCGCGAACCCCTCCCCCGGATATTTCAAATATGTGTTATTCTTCCGATAGTATTGAAAAGGAATACGATTCCGATGGAAATGTTATTCCTGTGGTTCCGATCACATCATTTAAAGACTATATCGACGAAAATAGTTTAAATTTATTGAGTGTTTCGAACGGACACCAAAACGAAATCGATTTCGAGAGTTTCCACAGACATGAGGAGGAACTCTTTGAAATGCAAAGAAAACAATTGGAACGACTCAAACACAACTGTGAAACAAACTTTGAGTCAAACCCTATGTCCAACAGAAGTGGTTATAATGTGTGCAATTGTGAACATTCCTCTAATACAATGTCATCGTCAACAACAACCCTCTCATCTTCAAAGCCATCGGCCAAACGTCAGTCATCAGTTGACTCATTGCCGGCTTCGGTACACTTTTCAACGCTTGATTCGGCTTCGGCTCATTTTGCTGTCAGTGTAGTGAGAAGTGCGAGTGAACTGACTCACAATCGGACTCATAATAACGACTCCTCTAAAGAAATGCCACAAAACTGTTATACAATCAATAGTGACAACAAATTTGAGAAAATAATAGGATCTATGGCTGCGATCGGCTCTACTAATGGTCCGACTCATGAAAAAGAGTTGTTACGAAAGACTATAAATAATGAAATATGTTTGCCGTCCACGACATCCCTTTCATCCCATAACATCCCATCGATAGCAGAGCACGACTTAAAAGACACGATAGACTCACAAACAATTTCTTCTTTGACTCTTCTAACACCTCTGCCATCCCTTCCATCGACGCCCACTCCTAATACCTGTAAATTCAAATATCAGAATCGAAGCCAAAAGACGAACACAAGTATACCTCCGACTGACGTCACTTGAAATGACTCTTTTATCAATTTATTCAATATTTCATTTCATAGAATAATTCTATTAATTCTATTAACGCTTTTAATTTTTTAAAAAATTAGTCAATTATTTACTTTTTCTCAAACCGTTTCTCAAATTTCCTATAATTTCTGTATTTCTGGTCTTTTGTGGATCGATTGTCAGCACTTATTCCCAAAAATGGTGTTCCCTCTGTTAGCCCTTTGTTTGCCTCTCATTCGCTCAAAAGGCAAATGAATAATAAAAAGAGTCTAAAAGTCGATATCTGTTGGAATGCAATCTTTTTTAGAGTTGTCTGACAATCGGGTAACTGCTGTGCAGTAATCACTCCTTTGGTCTTCAAAAACCTCACAATTCATCGAAATCTTCTCATATATTATACTTATGTGTAGTGAAGACAACAAATGAACACAACTTTGAACGCAACCAATAGTTTCCGTTTAATTATATTTTCGTTTTCAGCGATTCATTAGTAATTATACCTCAAATGACAATACATTTCGGAATCTTTTAAATTAAAGAAAAACTAATGAATGAATGAATGAATGTGTGATATAATTGTAGTTATGATATAATGAATGCTTTTTTGTATTTTACTTTTAATGAAATTCGATGTTTTGATGTAAATAATTATAACATTATTAGTAATTTTAAAACAATTGAAAATAAAAAAATTCAATTCAATGTTAAACATATAATCATTTTTTTGTCACTTTTTTTGTTACATTATTTATAGTAATTATTATTTTAAAAAATTTAATATTATTGAGAAATGTTTAAGAATAGCTCCCATTAAATGAGGTGTTCCTCAAACCATCACTTTTAAACTCATCTCTTAAGTGATCAATGGTAGCGATGCAACCATTAATAGATACCATTAATAGATATCATTGTAGGCTATATTACATTTATTTAGATTATAAATATTGAGACTAATTTGTCTCTTTAGCTCACTTTCAAACTATCAAATTTGTAAAAACATGTATCGTCTGATACTCTCATAGAATAAGAATATACAAAATAAGTATAACAACAATTATTGACCACTTAATCCATTTTTTGAAGTTTTCTTAATTTTCTTCAAAATTAAAACTTTTTATTTAATTTTTTTCTTCTAAATTTTCCCCTTTTTTGCCAACTTTTCCCCCTTTCCTTCTGGAGGGGGTCCTCTGACTCTCGTCTGATGGGATATTTTGCCCATTTTTCGTTCCAATGAGAGGTATTCGGGAATACCCCCTATTTATCATCCCTTCTTATATGCTATCAAATAGATGTTATTAATAATACATTTGGAATAATTATTGGAAATTTTATATTAACTAATATACAAAAACTATCTTAAATATAAAATGATATAGCTAAAATCAAAGAGATGAGGGTTCTTTTTATAATTTTTTTTTTATATATTATTAATCTTGCTTATCTTATAACTAACCGTTTGCAATACAATTCATTTCCAGATTCCACCAGGTTTACAAGAAAAATGGAAAAATAAATTTATAGAATATAAATATATTGAATATACACTATACTCTACAATGTTATCTAGGTTGCTTTAAGCTATGATTAATGACTTAAAAGCAGGGATGGCCAAAGAACTCGACTCCAGGGGGTGGTGGTAGGGGGTATCTTGGGAAAAATCCCAGGGGGTATTAGGGTGGGGTATTTTTCAAAAACCTCAAAATCATCTATTTTTGCGCTATTTGGCTTTTTAATGCTGTTTTAGGCTATTTAAAGTTTATTAAGTGCTATAATTGTAAATTTTACATGACACTTCACTCAAAAGGCAATATTTTGTCTATTTTTCAATTAAAATTGTTTTTTTTGGGTAAAAATAGCTATAAAATATCGATAATTTTGATGAGAAAATGACGTTTAAAAGATTTTTAACTTAAAATAATGTCTAAATTACTACTTTTCTTTAAAATTTTGGAAATTTTTTCTGAAAATTTTACAAAATCCGAGCCGCTTCGCGCCGACCACGATTTTTCTAGGAGTGGGGGACCTACCGTTGATTTTTACCAGGGGGGGTTTTTGCCAAATTTTCTGCTCCAGGGGGGTATTTTGGAAGACCCCCCCTATTGGCCATCCCTGCTTAAAAGAGATAGCAGTTTAAAAGTGGCTGGGTTATTCGAAGAGCACCGGATATAAACAAATAATAAGAACGAATCGTTTTTTAAACTTTGTTATGCGTTATGTCTTAATAGGAAATATAGGAATTGGGTCCTATGATAATGAGATATAACTGATATCATGATATTCATCTTGGTATATAGACCACACCATCACATGAATATCGAGTCTTAAAGTTTGATTGAATAAAAATATTTATGAATAAAAATTGAATGAATTGGAGTAAACTTTAACCTATGAATAAAGTGAGTAAATTTGTTCTATTCAAACAAGCATATATTTTCACCTTGTTGCTCATACTATATAGATAATCTTATTCATATTACTTATGGTTTTTAGCAGGGATGGCGAAAGGTCGAGGCTCTAGGGGGGTAATTTGGCCAAAATACCCTACACTAGACCAAAAAATGCCAACAGACTTAGTGTTTGTCCATAGACGCTAATGTTAAGGGTCCCAAACTCCTAGGGGGGGTATTTTGAAAATTTTGCCTTCTAGGGGGTATTCGGGAATACCCCC
This sequence comes from Galumna obvia, assembly GCA_034695785.1. Taxonomy (NCBI): domain Eukaryota; kingdom Metazoa; phylum Arthropoda; class Arachnida; order Sarcoptiformes; family Galumnidae; genus Galumna; species Galumna obvia. The sequence goes on along the minus strand of JAQFZM010000796.1, from coordinate 12,838 downwards.
CTTTCGCCATCCCTGGTATTCATTGTTTTAATAGTTTTTTTATATTAAACACAACTTAAAGTATAATATCTTTTGTTTTGAAAATTAGTATTGATTAGAAGGCCTACAAAAACCCAGACCTAGATTAGAATGAAACCCAAATACCTCGAGTAAATAAAAAGAAAAAATACCTAGCTTATGTTTTGTTTAGATTTAAATATATTTATTAATAAAATAGAGATAAACAAAGTTTTGTCTTTTTAGGTCAGAATAGTTGTGTAAATAATATATATTCTAGTATAGATTTCTATCAAGATAGCTTTTATTCTGCTCTAGTAATTTTTATAAGAATAAATAATACCTATTTTATAGTTTTATTCTTACCTTAACTCAAATGAAATTGTTATGTATTTTACGTGATTTTAAAAAAAGTATTCATTAAAATAGAATTAAAAAACAATTTATCTTTAATTTAATCTTTAAAAGTTTCTTAGAATTTAACAAGAATATAATTCTGACATGATAAATTATCAACAATTCTAGGAATGGGTCGAAAAAATAACAAGTTATTATATTTGAAATAAAAATGGAAACATAAATCATATAAATTTCAAATAAAAAATGTTTCGGATGTTATTCTGAGACTCAAAAATAAATTATTTGTCGTTAAAACGTTGGGTTTGTTTTCAAATACAAAATTCATGGAAACTGTTTTTCAATGGAAAATGTCATTATATCTCTATTTTAGAACAGAATATTCTGTGCTCTCTTTCTCTCTCCTTCTCACACACACACACACACACACACACACACAAACCCAATCTCTCACTGAGTAATAATGAAAATATTTTTATGTTTACTTAAAATATAGATTTAATTCCAACCGATTTATAGCTTCAAATTCCTGAATGTCTGTCGTTTTGTGAGAATTTATTAGAAAAATAAACTTTCAATTTTGAAAAATATTCTCTCTATTAAGTGTTTGAAAGAACCCTGGGGATAAAGGTTCATATTTATTCTGAGCAATTCTTTATTTATTTCAATTTCATTGTATATATAGAATGAAAAAGGAATGAAAAACACTTCACATAATCTCAAGTATGATATATAGCATTCCATTATTTTGCTATATTCCTAGAAAATTGCCTAGATTCAACTTAATTTTCTAAAATTGCTAGGGATTATGTGGACATGTTCAAGAGCATATGATGTTAAAATTGGAAAAAGTTGAAGTTCAAAACTTATAATGAGATTTATGTAAATTTTCTGTTAAATCTGTAATAAATAAAAAAAATTGAAAAATAATTTGATTTAAAAGGAAATTCACTTTTGATCTCAAATTTAAATTTCATATTTAAATCAAAATTCTTGTTAATGAGATTTCCATATAAATTATTAAATTATTAAGTATTCAAACGGTACGTACTCTCAAACACAAAAGTTATAGCTTTTAAAATAGTCAAAAGTTTATCCTCTTTTTGTTATTTATTAAAAGTTTAAAATTTTCATATAATTTGAATAGAAATTAGATTTTACTTGTTAATAATTAGAATAAGCTTGCAAACTTTTATCCAAAAAGATAGAAAATAAGTTTAAAATGAATTAATTAAAAAATATATATAATTTTACCAAGATTATTGTAATTACTAAAGATATATTATGATATCAAAAATAAAATATATTTTATTAATAATAAATTATAATATTTTATTAAATAAATTGTTTTATCGATACAAATATTAATCGATTTTAACAGCTTTTCAAACGACTATTTTTCCGATATCTGTTTATCCAAAAGTAAAATAAGTAGTGATAAGCAATTTTTTCATCATTTTATGCGTGAATGTATAAATTAAACATGCATAACTTGATTATAAATTGTCTGACACTTTTTCCACTGATTAAAAATCGCATAAAAACATTTTCACCGAAAAATTATTTCATAAATAATATTTCAAATTAACCCAAAAAATATGAATAAATTTATTGATTACTCGCTTTACGTTTTGCCACAAAAATAGGACTAAAAATAGAGATAAGAAATTATATATATTTTCACTATTTTTCTCATTAATAGCTTTAGTTGAGCTCTGATTTGAATGAAGAGCACAGGAATACTCTTCTGTTATTATGTTGTGTATAGAAGTATTCTGTGCTCGAGTAGTGCTCATCTCAGCAAAAGTGCTGGTGTTATGAAAACACATCTTTCTCTTTGAATTAGTTCTCTGTTCACTGAATCCGAGCATTTGATTGCAATGGCTCTCATGGATGGCCACTAATCGATATCCTTTTATATAACATAAATAAACATGCTACTCCATTAGCCATTCACCTTTTCCTAATTAGTGCCTGACTCATCAGTACAACTATTTAATTAGCCAAGAGTATTGAAAACTTTTATATAACTTAAAAGCTTTTATAATTAAACTTGGTAATTTTATAAATTATCCGAATCTATTTATTTTGTCACTAAAAATGAATTAAATATTTATTGGAAATAATATTATCGTTAATTTAATAATTAATGATCTTGCTCATCTCTTTCATTAAAATAGAAGAGTTATTACTAAAACTACATATAATTCGATCGATAGAATCGCTGCCATCTCTCTCTCTCTCTCGCTCTCTCTCGCTCTCTCTCTCTCTCTCTCTCTCTCTCTCTCTCTCTCTCTCTCGCACTCTCTCTAATGTTGAGTCAGTCATTGCTATTGCGCTCAACCATTATTTGATTGTCAGTGCGAACACCAGTCGAGTACAGCGAATACACATTAGACCTGAAATCCAGACATCGATAACTTTTTGAATAAAAGACTGATTTATTAAAAAGAGTTACAATTAATTAATAATTTAATATAATTAAAATAAAGCACATTTGACTGCACCCGAATTGTTTTAGAATCAGATATTATTATCAATGAAAAGAATAAGTAAGGTAACATTTATTAAAGGAGTAGTTTTGGTCAGTTTGCAACTAAATATAAGTACAGAAAGATATGCCTCAAAACAACAGATTTTCTTATTTTTTTTATAGTTTAATGTCAGAACTTTTCCACAAAAGTGTCATTATTTTAGAGTCTGAGAAAAGGTATGATAGAGTGCACGGAATGGATTAGAATAGACTATATTTGATAAACAATTGCAATGACCGGTATATGAGACCAAAAGTGATAATAGTTTGAGACAAATGCGAATCATTAGTGAAGTTCGCTCTCATCTCATCTCAACTAAGCATTAGTTCTGTGAAAGGGAAATCCCTTTGAAAGCAAATGAGTGCTTCCAAAGCGAGTAGAGTGTTGTGCAGTGGTTGAGCCCACCCGTGCCATTGACATGACTAGTCGATGATCAGCTCACAAATGCTTATTTCTGAACCATTATATATATTACTGCCTCTAATATAGAGAGTTGTGTTGTACTGACTCTAATATAGAGAGTATATAACACACGTGTATTGCTTTCTCTTTTCTCAAATTGTCTCTAAAAAAGCTTAAAATAAAGTTTAGGTTTTCCTTATTCTGCATTCATTTCGAAGAAAAACACAATTTATATATATATTCGCAAAAATCTTCGATAAGAAATCTTTTCGTTTAGTTTTTTCTTGAATTATTTGTAGGTTTTGCCGATAGAGTCAGTGCAAAGAAGTGCCATTTCAGGCGATATATTCCCTGAGTTTAGTTCTTCTCTATTTCAATGTCTAATCTAATGCTCGAAATTATAATTTAGTTTATTATCGAATCTTAAATATTTGTCTATAGTCTTAGCACTTCCACAAAAGGATCACTTTTTATATTAATTTAAAATTAAGGCTCATTTTTTGTTAATCCATTATTTCATTTCTTATTTGTTTTTCAAGATTTTTAACTTTTGATAAGAATAGAGATTTGTTTGTTTGCCAAACACTAAGACTACCCTTTCCTCCAGAAATATGTTTAGCATTTGTCACCGATTTTTCTCAATTAAAGGAAATCCTTCGATATTTCAATATCCAAGTACCAAGGTCAATATAACCTATTTCTCGTTTCTATGATGGTTTTCATGTTCGTTTCTAAAAGAAATATTAGCAAGATTATTGTTTGTTTTACGCAATTTATTCAACTAACAAATGATATGTTCGTTAACTAAACTCTAATAACGAGTACTTAAGGATTTAGTCGTTAGTAATGCGAAACAATTTTTCAGTTTTGATTTCGTTCTTCATTTCTGTTTCGTTTGAATTCAATTTTTATGTCTTTACATCTAATGAGCAGAAAAAAAGACTAATATTTTAAAATTTTTTGAAGAGCTTTGAATCTATTTCGGGACAAAAGACGACACGAGAGCCAAACATAAATATTCTGTTCCAATGCTTATGATATACAAACTGTCAGTAAAACACGTGTCAAACATTCAAAATCTAAAGTCAAACCGATTTTAAAATATTGTTTTTACTCAAAATCTGATCGATTTTATTATCACTCATTTGTTTTTCATTTCTTTTTCTAATCATTTATTCTGTCCTTAAGTTTCTTGTTTTTAATATTTGCGAAACCAATCTTTACTTAATTTTAGATGAGTTTTAATGCAATTCTTATATAAAATTGACCCCAACTACAAACCAGTTGTTGCATAAATGGTATCGAAAACTCTCAATACTCACTAAAAACTCTACAAAATGTTATCACTCGATGTTTCCATAGTAACTCTTCACTGTCTCAGCAAAGATAATTTCTCTCTTTCTGCCTCCCTATCCCTTTCTCCTCTCATCTCTCATTCTTGAGTAACTTCCCCGTTGAATATCGACTCGATCCGATTCATGTGTGGAGAATCTAAATGCCAACAAATAGTTGTGTTTTGTCTGCATTTTTTTTAAATTATTTATTTTTCACTTTTAATCCCTATTTTGTTCTTTAAAATTGTTGTCCGCCATATAGACATCATTTAAAGCATTTGAGAGATAATGTTGTGATCATTTTGTTGGTTCTATCACTTAAACACTTCCCACTAATTATATATTACAAAAGCAAACTTTGTTTCACGCATTCACTTTTCAAGAGCTCACTATTCATCAAATTCTTACGAAAACAGAAATTTTAATGTCTTTCGTTTTGTTACTCAAATTCATACTTTTTTCAAAATTTGGTTTAAATAATGAATTATTTGATATCTAAAAACCCAAACAATAAATTAATATTAAAATTAATTTAAAGTATATTTCAATAAAATCTTTAAACATTTGTTAAAAAAAATACAGAATAAGAATATTCTTGTCTTCTATTGAACTAATCATAAGTCAAAAACAGCAATAAATTAGATGAGAACACATTCTATCAGATATTGTTATAGTTGTTACTGACTTTTGTGGTGTGATATCGGTTAGTGTTAATAGTGTTAATCGTGGTAATGGCAGTAATGGCCCAACGGATGGATAAGAAAATAATTGTTTGATCTAATGTTTACAATGGGTTAAGCATTTGTCAGCACTTCATTATTCTCTGATTTTTGTTTCATTGATGTAATGCCAGGAATTCTCGGAATTTTAACTTTTATTAATTCTAAAGATATAGGTTTTGGAGAACCCAATTGACAATAAATTTCTTTTTAGAATCCAACTGCTCCGAGTCCTTTAGGGCAAATGCCTCCCAACGATGGTATGCCAGGGGGTCCAATGCCTCCAGCAGGTTTCTTCCCCGTAAGTCTAATATTCATTTCATTTAAATTAATTCTATTTATTTGAAAATATTTTTAATTAATGATATTCTTTGGGAATACTTTTTGTTTTGTTTTTGAATCTTTACTAAAACTAATTTGAGTGATAATATCAATAAGTTTTCTTCTCAAAGGAATTGTCGTCAACACATGAACGCAATATATGGAGTAAATAGAAAAACGATTTTTAGCTAACATTTCTACTAATTTTGACGACTCGTTATCACACAATACTTCTGATCCCGGAGTCAGCTATTAATAGATAACTCAATTTAGAAACAATATTAGACCCAAACTTATATATTGAGATGAAATAATCGGATCATATTTTCCAAATTTTTCAAAATAAATAGAAAGTGTTTGAGTCTGTCTTCACTTACAACAGACAAAGCCATCTATTCTTCATTCTTTCAACTTTTCCAACAAATAATATCTTAAATTTTATTGAATTTATTCCCAAATAATCAGTTGTTGTCTCTAATATTGAAATGAGAAAAAATAACTTAAAATTATTTGAAAATATGATCTGAATTTAGATTTTTTTAAATCAAAACATTATTGACTTATATTTTCAATAATATTTTATTTAAAGAAATATATAAAAAAATATTTGTTATGTATTTGGAAATATTAAACAATCGTTATTTGCGATAAGAATTTTTCTGTACTAATATTGGAACGACTGTCAACTGTCCTCTAATATTGCAATTATGTAGTGTTGGCGACAAACCTTTCATTTCTTTTTAGAATTTTCATATTTTTATGGAATATTAACCGCTTTTTCTATGATTTGATGAATGCTATGTTTCGTCACTTTTGTTGAAAAATTATTTTTAAGATTTTTGTGATCAAAGTTTCATTAAATCTATTGAAACATTTGACACAAAAGTTGACATAAGAAGCGATGTTTTCACATATTTATTGTTGCGTTCATTGCATGCATTCACTGTAATTACATTCGGACCCAAACTGTTTACCCACTGTTAGACTAATTGGTGTCCCGTCTGTCATAATCTGTCCTAAAGTTTGCAAATAATAGTCTATCTCTTCATCTAAAGTGTCAAAAGATTTTGACTTTTTTTCTCAAAACTCAACTCATGTCTGTTTCTTCTATTCTCTCCATTACCTCCATTACATCATTGGCAGAATTCCCATATGCGGCCCTCACCGCCTCAGCAGCCAGTCTCACAGCCGTCCCCCCATCCACAACCTCCTCCCCCACATGGCCAAATGATGCAGAATCAGGTACGTCAACCAAACCAAACCAAATGGACACTTATATGAACAGTGCTTTAATAACCGCTCACAGAAAGTAAGCTTCAGTCTATGCTTTCAAACGTTTGAGTCCACTTCCCGTCGATATTATTTATTTAAACCATTTTATTACTCGATTTAAACACAATTTCTATAATTAGAGAATCATTTGAATCGACAAAAATTATGTATAAAACAAACCATTGATAGTATTGAACCTCATGTCAATCAACTGCTTTTGTATTCGTGCTTTAAATTGTCTCAGTTTTGGTCATATCGTCTGATTATCACATTTTATGTCATTTTCATTGCAAATCATTTAAATATTGAAAAATCACTCAAATTTAGTTCATTTTATTGAACCAAAATTAAGCCCTTGTTAAATTAGTTGTGAATAAAAATTCTATTTTATTCAATGTCTTCTTCTATTATACTTAAATGATCAGGTTACAATTTTTATATAGATATTAAATTTGTTTAATAGAAAAAATAATTGAATTTCTTCTTTAGAAGAGTATTCAAAATCTATTCCATCGAATATAAACTCAATCTATAAATTCATAAAACATTGGATTTGATTACAATTAATAGTTTTAATCCAAATATTTTTAGAATTTAATTCAAAAATATATTAAATTCAATAAATATTAATAGATTTAAAAAAAATTAATTCAATTCAATGGTATGACTGAAGAGATATATTTAGTATTGAGTTCTCTTCAAAAGATAACCATATTTTTCTGTTTAGAGTTTTATTGAATTAATAGTTGATTTGTTTGCAGCCATTTATGTCGCCCCGATATCCAGGGGGTCCCCGACCTGGAGTACGAATGCCACAACAGGTCGACTTTAACGTAAGACAAACATTTAGACAAACATTAAATTAATTATTTATTTAAATATGTTTATGATTAGCCACCGGGAGGAGTGCCGGGTCAGCCTATGATGCCTAACAGTATGGACCCAACGAGACAAGGTATGATTCATTGCTTAATCACCGAATCACTGGACCCATCGCTGCCCAATCCCTTCAATCATTTTCATTACTCACTTCCATAAAACTTATCGTAATTTCATTTCATTTGAATTATAAATTAATTTCATTAAATTTAATACAAAATTGTTTTCAAATGAAGAACTATTGAACTATTCATTGAATCGCTGCTTACCATTCATTATATCATTAGTTAACTTAAATATTGATTCATATATTTCTTTCATTCTTTTTGGCTGATGTATTCTCTTCACTAATAGGTGGTGATGGGGAGTTTGTAGGTTGGCAGCCAGGTATGGGTGGACACAACTGTCCGATTATTAGTCTATTTGTTAAATGTTTTGACGACAAATTATCTCATTTATTAATTTTCAATTATAACTTCAGGTCCTCCGGGAATGACTTCGATGAACCCCCGAATGAATCCTCCACGAGGACAACCATTAGGTCCAATGAATCCAAATTATGGTGGAATGAGGCCACCGCCTAATTCTATGGGTCCGGGAGGACCTGGAATGCCGCCTGGAATGGGAATGTATGCAATACTTTTTCGAAATTTTATTAAATTTTACTTTTCAAAGGTTTATGAATGATAGACCTCCCGGTCCCGGAGGCAGACCATGGAATCCAAACGCATCGAATGTAAGAAAACTAATAAAAGTGAATAAAATCTAATTACCCTTTTGTTTATCTCTCGTCAGATGAACTACTCGTCTGCATCTCCCGGAAGCCATTATGGGGTCAGTGCTGTCGACTCGCTTTTGCGTTCAACAATTTACTAAACTATTGCCTATTTGTAGGGACCACCCGGTTCAGCTTCAGGACCAGGACCAGGAACGCCTATAATGCCGAGTCCTCAGGGCTCGACCGGACCCTATTCACCCGCAAGTCATAGAATGGGTACCCCTAATACCGGCGGAAGAGGTATTGGACCTCAAATCAAGAATTTATGAATTTTTATAACAAAATTGTATTTAATTTCAAAACAGACTCTTCTGGTTCGGGAGGGGACGGAATGTATCCTATGATGAAACCTGTGCCGGGAGGAACAATGCCTGGGGTAAAACTTGTTGCATATAAGTGTTACAAAAATTAATCTAATGTTATCACAGTTTCCAATGGGAGGCCCGGGAGGACCCGACGGACCGATGGGACCAATGGGTCCAGATTTAGGTCCACCCGTTATGAACGGTATGTCCTCAGCCGGTGACGGTTTAGACGGTATGAAAAACAGTCCGGCCAATGGTCCCGGAACGCCACGAGAAGACGGACCACCCATGGGTTATGACATTCCCGGATATGGCGGTGAAAATGTGAGAATACATTAATTGTTACAATAATTTTATTGTGAGTTTGACTTTGAATCAAATGATCAGGATCAAAACGAGTCGGCGGCCATTCTTAAGATTAAAGAAAGTATGCAGGAGGAGGCAAAAAGGTTCGAAAAGGACACGCCTACAGATCATCCCGAATATTTCATGCAATAACTTTCGGACTCAAAGCCACTTCTGTGACATTTATTTTGGGAACACTTTTTGTGACAATACTTATGTCAACTTTGAGTGACATTTGTTGTGAACTTTTAATTTTGAGTACCGTTTTGTCTGAAGTCAATCAATCGCACCGTTTGATTGATCACAACTCTCACCACCTCTTGAGGTAATAATTCCATCGAATTTAAATCATCATTTGGTGACTTTCGAAGACAAGAACTCGTGTTTTCAATGTTTCAAAAATAAATACGAATTGTTTTTTGTATATAAAGTTATTCTTCGAAAGTGAAACAATCGTTCATAAAATAAGACAACTTCTGATCCCATCATTTCATAAGTTATTAATTAATACTAATTATTGATTGAAGCGATTATTGACTCAAATGATATCATAAAAGTTGTGAAAATGTTTTGGTGTCTAACCCTTCAGAAAAGTGCGAATCAAAGTTTACACACAATTCGGAAATTAAGCCATAAAACAGTCTTTTATGACTGTTTAGACTCGGATTTAATCAGGGTTTTAATGAGATGCAGCGAATTAGCAGCAAATAAATGACATATGAACTACACATGAAAGACATGACAGACCAGTCATCAAAACGGCATCTCATCAATACATCTCTCATCAGAATCAGAGCCCAAAAACCGTTTCATTAATTCTCTATTTTTGTTCTCAATTTTGGACTTTCGCTGAGAAGTTATCATTACTTTTGATCGTTAATTGAATTAATTGAAATATTCGGACATTTTGTGACTCATTTCTCATATTTTGGAAATCCATCGAAGAATTTAAAGAAAATAAGTGAAGAAAATGTCATTTTTTGAAAATTAATGTAAATATGCGATAATATAACTAATTATAGATCCATTTGAATATACGATATATTCAAATATCGACAGTATATACAGTATATATGTTTATAATATATATATACATATGATTTATGAATGATTGGAGGGAATAATCTAATGTTTGTTTGGATTATATTTAAACACAAAATCATAAGAAAATTGTTTAATTTAATTACTTTTAACTTATATACGAGTTGTGGATAACTTATTCGGTGACTATTGTTTACTTTCAGACATCGACGACAATGAAATGCATTTTATAAATATTTAAACACAAAAAACACAAACAAATGATTTTTCGATCTTTTATTTTCATATCAAACAAATCAAAAATTCGTTTCTTTTATATAATTAATGGTTTTATTATTTGAAAAACGTTTTGAGTTATGAACAAATGCCTAAAGGATTGGAAGTCCGCGTCTGAGACCGGCGTTTACGCCACTTATAAAGAAAATGTGTTCAAGAATTGAGGGTTGGCTGAAGTCTCGGCCCCAAAAACCAAGTATTGATTGGAAACAATCGAATTAGGAATTGAATGAATGAGTGATTCACTGATTCTCAGATATTTTCAAAACTTGTTATCTGAGAGATTGGATTTCCTTAAAGTTGTTTTGTGAACCAAAATCAAAATCCAATTGATTTTACTTCAAATTCAAGTCATTCCGTATTAAAACTTATAAAACTTTAAATTGTTTTCAAATGAAACAAAAATTAATTTAATTAATGAAATGCGACGCGAAATGTACTAAAGATTCACTTCTATTACTTCTATTGTAATGTTTTTTTTCATTAATTATTTTTATTACAAATTCTGTACAATTTTGACCCCATTTTTCCCGCGATTTCCACACTATTTATAAACAATTATTGGTATTATTTTCTCTACAAAATCACACAATTGTTTAATTGTAACGCTTTTACCGATCAATTGGATCACAAGAACACAAACACGACATTTATCTTCTGTTCATTTCATTGTCCAAAGAGTTCCACTCATTGTCTTAAAAGAATTGTAATTTGTTTAACTAAACGGCAACCAAAAGCATAACTATTATTATTATTACTATTATTGATATTTCTGTCATCATATCTATCTCTAACTCATATTATAGAATCATTTTTTCTGTAATTCAATTGTTGTTAAACTTATTTCAATTGATATCAAATCACTATTTAATTATTATTTTTTATTTTCTCATTTCGAGAGTTTATTATTTTATTTGATTTTTTGAATCTTTTTCTGACCAAACGGTAAGTAATATATTCTCAGTATTAAAGTATTATATACTCAATAAAAGTTGTTTTCAAATTAAAATCAATTTAATAGAATTCATTTCTTCAATATATTTCTATACATTTTATACTATCAATTTTGTGGAATAGATTCGATCAGAAAATTAAATTAATCAAAAAAAGCTAAAGTTTTATCTTGCTCATTTTCAATAGTATCATTTCTCAAAAAATTTCAGTTTTAAATATTATTCGGAATATTCATAAAATTAGTGTAACTTTCAGTGTATGACTACAATTCAACTTCTTTAAGGATTTTCAGGTAAATCTTAATTCTTATACATTTATTGAATTATATGTTCAATGAAAACAATTCAATATTTTATATTTTTCATTCATATAATTTAATTATAAGTTATGAGAAAAATATTTTATTTTAAACAATGATTTGAAAATAAAGCATTTCTTAATTTCTTGTGATAACACTCTCCTCTCCCTCTCTTTCAAATGAAAAAGTGAACCCTTCCTATCAATGGAGTACTTCTGCCCTCTTTTGAAAGTAACAGTTGTTTTGAATTAATTAAAATATATTTTAAAAGCCTTTTTTCAATAACTTTATAATTTACTTAATTAAGTATTAGTACAATCATTGATGACCATGATAATGCTAGTAAGATACATTTTTCCTTAAAACTCAATTAAAGAAGAATTTTAATTCTCATAAAATGACGTCAATTATAACGCAATTCTAGCCGTATAGCGCATAGAGCATCTAGAACATTTAGCTTTAAACATGATTTGAATGAATAGTAAATATTACTATAAGTGATGTTAAGCATAAACTGAACCCTATAATAGTAATCTATTGTTATTTTCATGACGTTATTGATTCTCATTTTTCCTCCAAAACAATTACGCTATATACAGTGGAGGAAATAATTATGTAAGATCACTTAAACTTCCATAGTTGTTGAATGGATCAATCGATTTTAAAACGGTTTTCACTTAATTTATCTAGAATAAATAGATATTATGAAATATTAATTAAAAACAGTTTTTTATTATAAAAAAATAATTTTTTTTGAAATAAATATATTCAGGCATTTTAATGAATAATCATTTGAATAATAACTTAATTTAATAGAATTGCTATAATATTTTATAATAATCCATTACAGAACAAATAGATGTTTAAAATGATACCAAGTTTGTTTTAATCCGCTAACAAATAAAAGAGCTAGGCTTGTTTAAGCAATACATTTAAAATCAAAAAGACCAAAAGGCTATGGTTATAGAAATATGAAACAGTTAATATCTGAAATATTTTGTGATTTTTCAATAAAGTGAGTTCAAC
>JAQFZM010000795.1:0-24775 GCA_034695785.1 Galumna obvia | reverse complement strand
AACAATCGATACTATTCTTATACATAAGTTCTCCGACATATGAACCGGTCCTTTGGTTTTGCATTCGAGTCTTTACCTAAATTTGCAAAAAATCATTAAATAAATTTAAGGATAGATTTGTAGAAATTGATTACCAAATCAATAGGATATACAACTGTAGCACCGGCTGCGCCCGCAATTGAGCCTAAAGTGAATCTGTAGGCGCTCTCAAGAATTTGAATTCCAAGTCCGCGATCGGCAGCGCTTTCAACAGCTTTGACTTCAGCAAAAGGTTTAGACAGATATCTAGTCGGCCGATACGGTGCGATACGCTCTAAGTCTATATAACTGATTCTTCCGGTTCTTTGATGGAGAAAACCGGCCAAATGGAAGAGGATTTCCACTTCGAGAGGAGTTATTTGAGACATTTGTTGAGCGGCGTATAAAAACTCTTCTTTAGTCATTTCCAACTGATGGTTACCTTTAGTGAAAGACAGATATATTCGTTTGACGAGTTCCATGTTATTGAGCAATGAATTAAATGCCATGAAATAAGGAAATGTCACCAAATGACCACCAGTTCCGCCGCCCGCAACCGCTACCAGATTTGGTTTTACGTCTTCAGAGAGTAAATGAATTTTACAGTTTAGCATAATATAAGAGAAATCCATGGCTGCGATAACACCCTTTTTATTCTTGTCAAATGACTTAAAGGCCTGAACTGCGTGTTCTTCGTGAAAGTCATGCAATACTTGAGAGAACTCAGAATAAGTAACCGTTCGTTTGCGGTCATCTCCGAAATGCAATCGCATGAAATCAGACTTAAAATTAAAGGGAATTTTTTGGTGAAGAGTCGTCTGTTTTATTATTTCTTCGAACTCGTCGTGAGTTATAGAACCGGAACCGTTGGTATCAAACAATTGAAACGCTGTTCTATAGATAGCGTCCGGTTGACATAAAACAGCCTCAAAGGCTTGAAATTCCATAAACGATATGAGTCTGAAGACAACAAAACAATATTTCAATAGAAAATTGTTATCATATATGAAAAATACCCGTCTTTTGAAGTGTCCAAGATACTTCCCAACATTTTAACTGTCTTTGGATTATAGTTCTGGTCGTTATAAAGACCCAAAAAAGAGCGAATGAAGTCATCGGTTGACATAAAACGGTCGCCATTTTTCTCAACCGAAGCGTATTTATTGAATATTTCTCGAAGACGTTCGCCATTAGCTCTTTGGACACTCGAATGGCTCTGAAATTGAAATCAGTTATAATAAGTTTAATTATTTTATATTTTATTCATTCAAATTAATGTTGAGTTTGGCCTCAATTAGAGGTCATATATGAGGTCATACCTCAAACTGACAGTGAGTTCGCTTCAAAAGTGAAGTCATTTTCATTTTCATGCCTTCAATACATAATAACCGGAAAATCAAATCAATTCCTATTTTTTGACAAATAATTCAAATCAAAATCAAAATCAAAATATTAAGAAAAACAGAAATAAATTTTTAAAAAAGTGCACAACTTTTCCATAGATATGAGTGAAGAGAAAGAGAAATAATAATAAGATATAACTTAAGTTATGGTAATAATTATTATTCCGATTCTTACAATTCCTTTAAAACAACACTTTTTCTGAGACAAAATTCCACCAAATTTTGAATTTTGTTTGAATGCAATTCAAATCAAATGCTTTCAATAATTTAAATAAATGTCTAAAATAATTGTCGGAAAAATGAATACTTAAGTCTTAAGAGATTAAGTAATCGGAAGAAAACGATAAGAAATCATTTGATTGAATCAAATCTAACCTCAAATTCAAGAGTGGACTGCATTGAAGGACAACTCGAAGGTTACCACACAAACGACGAGACACTAATCCCTTTTTGTAACGCAGTTTGTGTATGGATTCAAACAATTGAACACTTCTTTTGATCATTTCTTTATTGAATAGTATTTCGCAAATAAAGTATTGTAAAGAGAAGTCACTAAAAAGGGGATCATTTGAAGCCCTTCTCTCATAATATTGTATGACATCAATGAGAAGAGTTGGCGCTCTTTCCATATTGACATCACTTCTCATCAGTCGTTAAGGGAATGGCGGGTCAGTTGTCTTTTTTTATTATCATTTTTATCATTAATATATTATTAATGATTTTATATCTTAATGTTTAGGTTCTTCACTAATGAGGGGTTTGTTTGAGCCCTTCATATCAAACGCCAATAAAACGATTGCCATTAAACTGATCGCAACTGAAAATGATCTCAAAGAAGAAAATGCGGGAAATAATGACTCAAAGAATGAGTCAAACGTTGATTCTATTAAAGAATTTAATCCCGAATTTTGTCATCAAATGTTTGGAGACAACGAACAGATATTTGGATACAAAGACCTAAAGATTAGACTCTATTATTCGGTCGCAAAACTTAACTGTTATTTGAAAATGGATTTCACCGAAAAGCTAACAAAAGATGAGACAAATGGTATCGAAGCAGATAATGTCCTGAAGACAATCGCAGATAAATTAGAGCTTCAATTTTGTCAAACAATAGAAGAGTTCCGTTCTTTGCTTTCAAAGGAGTTTCAGTTTAAACCTTACGGACAACTAATTGAAAAACTTTGCATCGAAGACATTGAAGACAAAATGGAAAACATTGAAAAGAAACGCCAATTTGAGATCTATTTGGCCGACATTTCAAGTCCTGGTTTTGAGGCATATCATGAGAGAATGCAGACCTTCTTGTGGTGGTTCATCGACGCCGCCTCTTATATAGATGTCGACGACGAGAAATGGCATTACTTTGTTATCTATGAAAAGAAATATCTGAACCCAAAGCAATCAAATGGACTCAATTCGGCTAAAAGTGAGGATTTCTTATATTGTTTTGTTGGTTACGCCACTATTTATCGTTATTATGCATATCCCGATCGAATGCGTCCTCGAATTTCCCAATTTTTAATTTTACCGCCGTTTCAAAAGTGTGGAATCGGGTCTCGACTTCTCGAAGCAGTTTATAATAATTATAAAAACGACACAAAAGTATTCGACATCACTGTTGAGGACCCGTCAGATAACTTCACTCGAATCAGAGATTTCGTGGATTCGAGAAATTGTCAAAAATTGAAAGCTTTCAGTGAAGAGAACCTTAAACTTGGTTTTAGTAAAGAGATGTCAAATGAGGCACAAAAACATTTGAAAATAAGCCAAAAGCAGTCGCGACGAGTCTATGAAATACTTCGATATCGAAACACAAACCGATCAAATCCTGAAGAATATAAAGCCTTTCGTTTGGAAGTGAAACAACGACTCAATGCTCCGCTTCAGAAACAAATTATGGATTACAACAAAATAGCAAAACTTAAGAAATTCCCGGAACAGGAACTCGCTATCATCAGACAAACAACAATTCCTCCGCTAGAAATCAGAGTCGAACAGTTGGACAAACACTATAAAGAACTGGAAGATGAATATCAACGAATAATTGAGAGATTAGCCATTAGTTAAAGTATTGGATAAGTTTTTTTGTAAATTTGCTTTTTATTCATTTAATTTATATATTGATATTATTATCTGCTTTTGTCTCATAGAGACTGAATTTTTTGCATTTTTGTGCAAAAAAGTGGTTTAAACACAATTTAAAAGCAAAAGAACTAAATTGTACTCAAATTCTTGTTTTGAATCTATATTTGAATATAATATTATTCACACTTTTATTTTTTTTATCTTATTTTCTGCAAATTTTGAACAGAATTACAACAAAAGTTAAATTAACTAAAAGATACCGAATATATTGCTATTATTTTGATCTGCAATTAATTACATCATTTTTATCTGTTATTCAAATAGATCTGACTTTAAATTATCGGTAAAATTAAGTCTGTTTTATAACAATTATGAAAATTTTCACTTTTGGAATGACTTAAATATTCTAACAAATGCTGTAATTTAGTAAACAAATGACTTCTAATAATTGGTTTTTAAGACGATTTATAGGATTGTAATTAAGTTCGAGAATTTCAAGACATTGAGAGGTATTGGGATCAGAGGTTTGAGGACTAATTGATCGTTGGATTGATTGCAGACATAATTCAAAACTGAATGAAATGATGAAAGAAATGCCGTTTAGTTTTTGTTTAGATTTTGAATAAATAAATCTGAAGTTATTCTTGAATTTCTCGACTTAATTATACTAAAAATAAAAGCAAAAAATGGAAAAATATTTACAAATTCTTACATACATTTGGTTTTGTTTAGACATAACTAACGAACAGTTATTCGATAAAAACTCGATTTCAAAGCAAATGATATCCAAAATCAGCCATAATTTTATTGTTGGGCAATAGATGTGCTACAACTTCTTAGGTTCCCATTCAGGGTCTTCATCATTATCTATTTCATTTGGTTCGACCACACTCTCAGCCCCATCAGAATCGATAGGTGTTGGCGCTCGACTATTGTTAGCAGTAATGGTTCCTTCGTTTGACTTCTCCGGATCGTTAATAGACTCCATATTCTCCTCAATTGGTGTTATAATTTGAGAGTCTTTTGTTGTTAACAATTCGTATTCCAAATCATTCAAAGGGAAAGTCCGTAACTCAAAAGGAGCCACACTTTCAAAGTTTTCATCAATTGAGTCATCCCTTCGCGAAGAAAGCGATGAATTTCTTTTTCTTTCAGTGACCGGACAGTGAGGGAGAGTTTCGTTTATATTAGAATCATTACAGTTAGGAGTCGAAGGGCCGGTATATGAGTCTTGACTCGTGTCGGTGTTTTGAAAAACTCCGTCAGTAGTGGAAGCATTTGTGTCGGAACGTGTGCTGTCAAATCTAACGCGAGCGCGTCCTCTCATACTGCCGGTAGTGTTGCCTTTCATAAATGCGAGGATACGTTTGCGTTCTTCTTCTTCGCATTTTGTGTGTCGTATTGCGAAAGCAGTTTCAGAAATATCTTCCTCTTCCTCTTCATCGATAGGAATCAACTCCTTTTTAGGAACCACTATTTTTATCTCAGTTTTAACTTCAGGTTTAATGAGTTGAGAGAAATTAAATTTATTTTCGAATCTGTCGACGACTCTCCACTTGGGAGTAATAATTTCCTTATACTGGAGTTTTTCGACGCGAGTCGTGGCCGCAATGCTATACGGAATCACAATATTGTTAATATCGAAGGCGTGCTGTTCGCTACGTCTTCGTCGATGGAGAGGAGCACTCAAAGAGTTTCCACAACTGCTTCCCTCTGATGGCACAGGAGAGGGAATCGGGGATTCTGTTCTCGAACTACCGCTTGAAATGCGTTCACGCGGTCGACCTCTTTTGCGCCAAACATTATCACCGGAAACGCCCGATCGGCGAACATATCTTCGTTTTGAACTTCCGTCGTATTTCTTCTTTAATTCTATAAAACAATTATTTTTTAATAAATTTAGTTTAAAATAATGTGAGGAAAGGACTCACTCGTCGATGAAATCACAGATTGAGACCGTTTTGGGCTCTTGTTTTTACTCGAATCAAAAATAAATTTGTTTCCCAGTGTTGGTGAGGGCGGACTCTTTCGCCTTTAAAACAAAATTATTAGTTTTGTTGATAAATAACAATTATTTACTTTTTGTTGACATTTCGGGAAGGAATGGGTCGTTGTATTGTCTCCCGTTTCAGAAGTTCAGTGAAATGGAGTCCAAGAGATATATCTTTAATATGAAAATCATTTCCAATTAATACAAATAAAAATTTCAAAATGATTTCAAATTTTAAAGAATAGGAATTATGAAGACAATTGGAAAATGTGCAAGATCATATTCTTCTAGCAAATGTTTTAAATAATAATTTCGATATTTTTTTTAAAAGGTTAATCTCTAAAATTGAATCAACTTTTTAAACTAATTTTCATATAATATTTGGCAAAAATTTCTTTTTTTACAAATTATAAAATATTCAAATGATTTGAGGAATGATTTGGGAATAAAGCAATCAATTTGTGACAAATCTAATGAGAATTAATTTATAGATACAGATGTAAACTAACCTAGATTTATCTTTACTAATTCAAACCCTACCGCTATAAATGAAAGGAAATGTCACTTAAAGTCTATTCAGTATTTCAATGTCAATGTCGAGGTCTTCTGTTTTATTATGTAATAAATGAATCCTCAGTCGTAAAGCAGTGACGGCCAAAAGGGGGTATTAACACAATTTTCCAATGAGTCAACTATTTGTAAAAATCCCTCCTTTATACCACCACTACGAAAACGGAACCCCTCCCCTCACCTCACCTAGAGCAAATTCTAATACATTTTGGGAAGATTTTAAAATCTTTAAATCTTATTTTGAAGTTAAAGCTCGGATATTAACTCTCAAATTAAAAAAAAAATAGTTGTTATGAGTATTAAAACTTAGAAAATAAACTTTAAAATCCTTTATAATGCGTTTAATGGTAATAATCTTTGAAACTTTTAAGTTATAAAAAGCGGGAATTTTAAATTAGTTATAAGATTAAAAAAATCTAAAAAGTGTGACAAATGAATAAAAACTTAAATTAAAAGTAATCAAAAGTGAGTAAATTAGTGAGTTATACACAGAATCAATAAAAAAAGGGGAAAATTGTTGACCCGAAAAGGTTGACTAAATATGAACTAAATTTAAATATAATTTGTTGTAAAACATATAACTTAAAACTTTAAATGTTATCAAACATTTCCGGATAAGTTTTAGACCTTTATGAAAATAAGCAATACACTAATAGTGACTATGATAAAATAACCCCTTAACTCGGTTGTACCTTTTGACCATCCCTTAAATGAAAGCCATTAAAGGAAATTAATATTATTTTTTGAGTGCTTCACAAATGTTAAGATTTTATTTTGTAATCATTTGAGAAGTTATTGTTATTAATAACGTTCGTTATATTCATATTATAGTAATTAGACTTTTCTTTAAAAATAATATGACATTCATTTGAAGTCTGAATATTATGAATATTTTAGACATTAAAGACTCTCTATTATTATTACTATTATCACTATTACGTAAAAATTAAGTTTACAAACATTTATCGTTAATTTTATTAAAATAGCGCCAAAATTTAAATAAAATTAAACGATTTTAGCCCTTTTATTTTATCATCTATAGACTATACATATAATAGAATAATAATAGAATTTTAATGCTTTTCAAAAAAAAAATAGTAAAGAATAAAATAAAAACTATTCTATGAAATTTGTAAAAATTAAATTTATTTAATCGAATCAATTCAAACGTTAATTTAATATAAGTATTGATTTCCAAATAAAAAAAGATTAAATATTGTTTACGTTCGATAAAATTGGGATTTAATCGACAAAAAAATGACAATTTCTTACCTCATCTTAATCTAAGTTGAAATTTATAGGTAATAAAGAGTAAATATAAGTGACAAGTTCACTTTTTAATTATAATAAAATATTGCTCAACACTGCGGTTGAATTGAACTAAAACTTTATTCATAAGATTTTAATAAAAAAGGTTTATATAATAAATAAAATCAATAATTTTCTACAAAAAAAATATATTGAAAAAGAATGACTTAATTGATGACTAAATTCGGTTAAATTTCTACAAATATTAAGGAATTAAATATGAAATAATGCGTTCATTTCATAATTATATTACTCTAAATATAATCTTATTTTGAGTCGAGTCTTATAATTTTGAAATTTCTTTCCTTAAACTTCAATATCTAATAAAATATTGAATAAGTCTATTGAGTCCTAAAAATGAGTCAAATCGTAATCAAGATATAGAAAATGGGAGTAACAAGATTGTGATAGAGTGAGATATAGTAAGATGTAGTAAGATATTAGTCAGACAACAACATACAACTGAGATAAACATTAGAAAAGAAAATAAAAATTAATAAAATAGAGAAATGGGAGAAATCACCGGATTTTCTAAAATTATTTTCTTAAAGTGAAAAATTAAAATCTTATATCTCTTGAAGTAATCATTTATTTTAATTAATAAAATGGAATCAATAATAAATAGAATTGAATGAAACTCAAAGAATTCATTGACTCTTAAATTAATTTATAGTTTGAAATTTAAGTCAATTAAAACCAATTGTTTTCCACAAAATATGAGTTCAATCGATATTAACAAATGAATGACTAAAAAACTAACAAAACTCAACGAAACTGTTTTTGTGAGCGAAAAGTGAATTTTCAAATAATTAAATATAAAATACAGATATTTATTAGTCATGGAAAGTACCTTTTCTATAACCTTTCTATACCTTTTGTATACCCCTTAATGTGAGTGCAATATTAGGGGTCCATTGCATAATACAAGTGATTACAAGTGATAACATTTTTAAATTTAATTTTTTTTTGAATTGACTCCAATTTTTGTTCGATATTTAGGTTCGAAACCATTTTTATAAACGAAATAAAATACAATGAAATGATTTAAAGCATTGTATAAGTGAAGGGTCGCCAACAGAACAGGAAATTTATGAAATGATAATTAAATATAAGGCTAAACATTAACGCATCGAAAGGTATTCGCATAATATGTTCTCTTAATTTCCTCAAACGTTTTATAATTAGGGAAAGTGTCAACTGATGACAATTCTTACCGTTATTTAATGAAAGGACTGAATGACACGAAGAGTCCAGAAGAGCGACGCGTTCGAAGAGAGGCATACAGTCGGTGTCGATTACGTGAACATAACTATAGCGACCATTACATAGAACACAGGGCCAGACTATGTCAGGCAATCCATTGCACGAGCACTGGATAGTTGAATATTTAGCAGCTTTTCTGGTGGCGCCCGACAGTGCACTCATAGACCGGACTAGTTTTCGTTTTCTCATACTATTCAGAGGAAGAGTTCGCATACAGTTATGACTTTCACTTTCAGAACTGGTTTGTGATGGTTGTAGTGATTGTACTCCCGTTAGAGCCGAACCATCATTTGTTGACAAAATCTGTTGCCCTGAATGTAAAGAACTATTTGGAGCACTGGATGTTGAAATGGTTGTGCTATTTGGAGGAATCCCTTTTAAAAGATGAGGTGTTGGAACTGTTAAATTATTGTCAGCCGTTCCAAAAGAAATGAGTCCTTTAGTGGCTCTTAATTGACGATACATTTCGTTTTGCTGCCGAATTCTAAATTCAAGATCAGCGACCTGTGCCTGGAGCCATGTCCATCGCGAAGCAATGGCTGCTCTCTCGACACACCACTTCCATACTGACCGCTTCCGACTGCAATAAATACAAGTTATTAAAAGTTCAAAAATAATGTTAATAAGTCTCACATCGGAAACATATGTCCGGTGTTAGGGATGGGCGTTGAGTGTTGTGGAGTCGACTCAAGACCGAAATCTTCGAATTCGTCACAACTCTCACCTCCAGAACTGCTTTCAGTTGCGTCGGAATCAAATCCGGTCTCAAAATGTCTTAAATTAGCGCTTAAACTATCGATAGTTGAGAGTAAGTTTTGGTTGTCTTCAGTGGTGGGTCGCGACTGTTGTGGAACTGATGACTGCATCGAACAATTATTATTAGATTTCTCTAATAATTTGACTAAAGAGGGCTCATCGCCAGTGGCCAGAGGTTGGGCTGGAGTTGAGGGCATTTGTGTCACGTGTGGTATAGTTATGATTGGGTGCGAACTCGAAGTCAATGATGGCGTTTGGGGTTGGGCTCGAACTGGGTTTTGCTGAGAATAATAATCGATATTAGCCTCAGCAGGACTGGGGGTTGAGCCCAACCTCTTTACCAAATTGACCAGAGCTGAAGTCGAGAGTCCTTTGACTCCTTCAGGAGTTAAAAGTTTCATTCGCTCTTCGACTGGATTTGAAT
This sequence comes from Galumna obvia, assembly GCA_034695785.1. Taxonomy (NCBI): domain Eukaryota; kingdom Metazoa; phylum Arthropoda; class Arachnida; order Sarcoptiformes; family Galumnidae; genus Galumna; species Galumna obvia. The sequence continues at coordinate 14,955 of JAQFZM010000795.1, read as the reverse complement.
AGGACTGCATTTGAGGAACAGAAGAGATGACGGGTTCGGTCTGGCGCTGACAGCCCACACCCAACACTTTTTGTTGGTTTTCCACAAATGCTTTCATTTGTTTAGTAAAATGTTTGTGATTTTGTGTGAACTGCAAACGTCTTATTCTACGGATCAGACGTTCTGTTTGTCGAGTGAGAGACAACTGCTGTTCCTTAACATCAATTGGTTGAGTCGATAAACTAGTTCTGTCTTCAGACAACACACCGGAACCGTCACAAACATTATCTTTATTAGAATCACTCATTTCAGGATCTGAACAATTGTTTTGTTGTGTGTCTTCACATGCATTGGTCTCAAGCATTGGTTCAGTTGTCAACTCTTCATTCACTTGTGAATCACTTTTATTGAGGACTTCTTCGATCATTTGATCAACGGTTTGGTCATTGAGTGGAGAATTTGGTGGCAAACAATTGATTTGCGGATTCTCTTCATTAGTTTCACTATTTGTCTCATTTGGTAAGAAATCATTATTTGATTTACAGTTATTTTGTTTCAAATCATTCCACGAAATATTCGTTAAATCAATTCGTTGACCGTTTTCTGGTTTTCCGCTCTTCAGAGTTGTTAAGAGGAGGTGTTGTGTTAGACTTTCTTTAGTCGAGGCGTTGGATAAACCCATTGTTGCCTCACATGAATTGGTAATAGAGTCAGAACAAGAACTGGAAGTGTTGGTTGAGATACAAGTGGTAGAGATAATGTCCGAATTACTATTCAAAGTGCTATCATTAACGCAATCATTCAATTGATGGCCGTTTGAGAGACCTTTACTCATATTAAGCGCTTCGGTTATCAGTTTATTATTACTTTTGACACCAATTGTCGAACGAATGGATCGAATATTTTTTAGAGAAGAGAGGAATTGGGACTCACTTTCAATTGTCTTATTGTTTAGATTCAATGTCTGCGAATTATCTTTGAGTGAAAAACGAAACCGAACTATAGATGTGGTGCACATGTCATCTGACAAGACATCAAAACAGTCCATCAATTCATTGCAATTCAAATCAAATATTATTTAAAACCAGTTTTGGTTGTATTTCGACAAATATATTGAAAGTGAGAGCAATGGTTGACTCGAAAACTCACCGAAAGTTGAATCCAAGTGTGCGTTAAGTTAGCGATGGCTTCAGGCGGGAGTTGTGTCGGTACTGAAGCACTGAAATATTGATTGTATTGATAGGCATTACTACTATTAGAGCACTACTATGTGAGCACTTTTAGCACTGTTAGCACTGTTACCACTGGTTAGCAGTTAGTACTCACAAACACAAAGCGCCTACACTTTAACGACAATCTGTAAGAGAGTCAGACCCTCACAGACACCACAATAACACATATATTCATTGCCACCACTTTATCACTGAGTTTATGTCCAACACTGACTGACAATCACTTGATTCACAATTAACTGATGCAATGAGAGAACAGTTGGTGTTAAGAGTGATCAGCGGATGGCAGACATCGCACACAATGGCGATCCTTCTATGCCTTCATTGCCTTCTCCTCCCATAACGAGAATGAATTTTATAACGCGTTCGCACACATCAACTAAAACCTGATATACAGTATATAAAGTCTATGCTTACTATGGGCTCACTTTAGCCTCAGTTTAGGTTCACATCGACTTCAGTAAGACTTGAATACGACTGAGTCGTTGGAAATCGCATTTTATGCACTCTTTGACTCTCATTCATAGCCTATACTATAGTGTCTCCAAAGTCATAGTCAGCCCCTGAGACAACCACTCACTCGCAATACTCATTCGTCACAAATATCACTACACTTTCACAATACGCCTAACATTTCACTCAAGCAATCAATTCATTTAATTCATATTTAATTCATTTTCTTTTAACAGTCAAACAATTATTTTTAATACAAAAAAACTTTAGTTTCACTTAATTTAAACACATATAAACACATTTAAGAGGATATTAGCAGAGCTTACACTCAGTTTACAACTAAAACAACCAAAAACTAAATTTGATTGAATGATGTAATTCAGTCACTATTTGATTGCGCGCAACAATATCTCAAATATTAGTGTAAATCAGCGAAAGTGTGTTATTATAGTAAACATTAAATAAAATTTCATTTATATCACACTTTAATCGGATTATGATTTGAAATGAGATATTAAATCATTTATGAATTAAAATGTTATTACAATTAAACGTATTTTCATTTTAACGCTTCTTTTCATTTAAAATGTGATAATTTAACCATTGATTCATTCAAAACAAAGTACTTTTCAATTGTATTAAAATGAGTGTTAGTTTCGGCAGTTTATCATCACTTCAGACCCAAATTCAGGTTTTAATTTGAATTTTCTTTTATTTAACTCTTTTTTTAGTTAATAATTTACTTTTAATTAATATTAAATCTAATATAACTCAATCGATACAATCAGTTGTTATCGCCGTTGACTTCATGTCTGGCGTCAGCACTGAATGGAAAGCGTTCGCTGAAGTCATTATCAAAAGAAAGAGTCCATAAGAACTCAAGACATGAAGAATTACAAACGAAATCAATTGATAACTATTTTTTTGATTCGACTCTTAGTTGTGTTAAACAATTTTTTTGCGACAAAAACTCTTTAAAATTATTTACGATCGAAGCCATCACTTATGGACCAATTCTTAACAAATATCTTCAAAATAGAAAAGCGATGACTCTTTTCTACAAAATCGTTGATATAAAACCGGAACCATTAAAGTGGATGATATCCCATAAGTCGAAGTGGAGTTTCGAAGAAAATAGACATTTTGTGGACAAACAAAAACATTTCCCATTATTTTCAAAATGTTATCAATCGTTCCCTTTCTATAACTATTGTCCGAACCGTACTTTTAAGTCAAGAAGTGATTCTTTTACTGGAATTGGAAATAAAAATAAGAATCAAATCAAAGATCAGACGACAATCGGACACAAGAAATTGGGTTCAATTTTTGGTTTAAAGAAAGATAATAAATCTCATATTGAAAGTGAAAAGATTAAGGAATATATTAATGAAGAAAACCTCAATAATGAAGAGAAGGACAGAATAAAGGTTTGATTTATGACTATTTACTATTTGATGATTTTAACAAGAACTGATTTTCAGATCGCCTTCGCTGAGGGATATTTGGCGGCAGAGCCTAAATCAAGAACTTCTTCTAAAATGAAATTTTTTAATATTTTTCGCGATTTAATGGGAATTGTTTTGATTATTGCAATACTGTTTTCCTTTATGGGTGAGCTCTCCGGTATATTATATCTGACAAATATTGTCTTTTCTTTCATTTTCGACATCTTTTTTATAAAAAATTCTCAAATAATTTAAATGACTGCAAAAATAAATGTCAAACGTTTTTATATCGATTTTGTCTCTAAATTTTTGTTTTCAATTAATTATAATTTCGAGTCTTTTTTGCCGAAAATGAAATGAAATTCAATTTTTTATATTAACGACTAATTCGACCATTTATTCAAAAGGGGGTTCTTTCAGAAGAGTTCTAATCGGAGGCTCTAATGAAGTGCATCCGGAAGATATTGACGTTACCTTCGAGGACGTGAAGGGTGTGGATGAGGCAAAACAAGAATTACAAGAAATCGTTGAATTTCTTAAAGATCCCGAAAGGTTTTCGATTTTAGGCGGGAAACTTCCCAAAGGAGTGCTTTTAGTGGGTCCTCCCGGAACTGGCAAAACATTATTAGCCCGCGCTGTTGCCGGTGAAGCGGGTGTGCCTTTTTTTCACGCGGCCGGTCCTGAATTCGATGAAATATTGGTTGGACAAGGTGCAAGACGTGTAAGAGACTTATTTAGTACCGCAAAACTGAAGGCTCCCTGTGTTGTGTTCATCGATGAAATAGATTCTGTGGGAGCGAAGAGAAGTAATTCAGTTCTCCATCCGTACGCCAATCAAACCATTAATCAATTGTTGACCGAAATGGACGGCTTTCGGCAAAATGAAGGCGTCATTGTTTTGGGCGCCACAAACAGAAGAGACGATTTAGACAAAGCACTCTTAAGACCGGGACGTTTTGATGTGGAAGTTCAGGTACCCGTTCCTGACTTCAGTGGAAGGAAAGAAATTTTAGAATTATATTTATCGAAAGTCAAGTATTCCAATGATGTCGATATCGATATGCTTTCCCGCGGGACTACTGGTTTCACTGGAGCTGATATCGAGAATATGGTGAATCAGGCGGCCCTTAGAGCTGCCATCGACGGCCAATCATCGGTTAATATGTTATATTTGGAGAATTCGAGGGACAAAGTTTTGATGGGACCCGAAAGGAGGAGTAGAATACCTGACGAAGAGGCAAATAATATCACTGCCTATCACGAGGGCGGACACGCTTTGGTCGCTTATTTTACAAAAGACGCGCACCCTCTCCATAAAGTGACAATTGTGCCGCGCGGACCCTCTTTGGGTCACACCGCACAACTTCCTGATAAGGAACGCTTCTTCACTACTAAGTCTCAAATGTTAGCACAAATGGATACTCTTATGGGCGGAAGAGCTGCAGAAGAACTTATTTTTGGATCCGAAAGAATAACTACCGGAGCTTTCGATGATCTGAGGAAAGCCACTAATTTGGCGACACATATGGTTAAAGACTATGGAATGTCTGATAAGGTATTTGTCATTAAAAAAAAACTTTTGAATTCATTATCTTTTAATTAATGGAATTAGAAGCAAGGACAAAAAGGATTTTTCTGAAATTTTGGATCAATTTTGATAGACTTGGTCATTCAATTTTAAAGCCGTTTTCTTTATATTAGTTATATTTTTTCAATTTGTTTTAAAAATTCATTCTAACCCTAAATGAAGAAATTTTCAAGCTATAAAATTATGAAAACGGCTTTAAAAATGAGCTAGTCTAAATATTTAAGATAAACTTTTGTCATCGATTCTCGAAATTATTTTTAAGTGATTTTTATCAAATTCTAAACAATTAGAAAAATGTGTCGGTTATGACAATAATTTATTGGATGTCTTGAACTCAAAATTCTTTTATATTTATTTTTGAGTTCAATTCTTAGACAATCTTTTATTGATTGTATTGTCTTCTATTAAAGTAAAAAATTTAGTTTTCATTTCTAATTGTTTTAATTATTTATTGTTTAGATCGGAGTTCGAACTTTCGAAGAGGAGCACAACTCTTTGGTTGTGGTCAATGATTTGGCCGCCAGTACTGCCGAAAATATTGACAGTGAAATTAAGAAAATTTTGCAGGTATATTATCAATTTGCCCTTAATTTCCTTATTAACTATTTATTATTATTGACTACAGGACTCATACGAAAGGGCCAAAACTATTCTTAGGGTTCACAGCAAAGAACACAAACTTTTGGCGGAAGCGCTCCTAAAATATGAAACACTTAACGGAGAAGAAGTTAAAAATCTTATTTCAAAATAGTTTTAAATTATTGTCAAATAAAATATTATTTCATTTGATTTTATTTTTAATGAATGAAAAGTAAAGAAAGAAAATTAGATACAAATGAAGGAAATCAGAGCTATTTTTGTCATAAACTAATGCCATATAAAGTAAGAAAATTTGAGTTTAATTGAGCCTAAATTGTAATCAAAGGATAGGTTTTATGATAACTAAGAATTTCAAACCAAAAGGTGATTTAAGTTCCAGAAGTGTAGTAATGAACCCAAACTCCAAATAACGCCAATTTGTTAACAACAATCTGTACAGTAATAAGTCGACAGTCGAGACATTTCTAAGTCTCAAACTTTTGAGGATACAATTGGGAAGACTTCAAATCAATGGCACTCTTTTGCAAACCCTGTGGACTGACGTCCGACCAAATAACTATAGAATTGTAATTTCAACTCAACTCTATTTACATAAAAACTAAGAATTATTTTTTCCTATTGAGAGTCATTTCGGTTAAAACAATGAGCGCTTGTTTTTCGACCGAATCAGAAAATGACGAAACATGTCGTAAGGCTTCGTCCGCGTGTTTTCGGGCCAGAATTCTTGTGTGGTCTAAACCATCGCTCTATTAATGATATATTCAATGAACAAATGGTATAGAAATGTAGTCATACCTTCATTACTGCTTCATATGCTTTCTCGACATCTCCCGGTTCTGAGAATCGTCTCATAATCATAATGTTTAAATCGGGGAACTTTTCGCACGCAAACAGAACCGGAGCCGTCGCTAAACCAAGTTTGAGGTCAGCGGCTGCGGGTTTACCTAATTCTGCCTGACTCGACACAAAGTCCAATAAGTCGTCGACTAACTGAAAGGCAATCCCTAAATTGCGTCCGTATTGAAAGGCTGCCTCTTGGAAATTTTGATTCGCACCCGACAGAAGTGCCACCGCTTTACACGTGTAAGCGATAAGACTCGCGGTCTTCTTAAAACTTTTGTGAATATAATGGGAAAAGCGTTCGTTTTCGTCTTCTTTAGATCCCATTTGCATAAATTCACCTTGCACTAAATCCAACAGAACCTGAAAATATAATTCACTCAAAACAAATGATATGTATTTTTGTAACAATACCTGCGATAAGACTAAAATCACGTCTTCGTTCTGAAGTCGTGCCAACATTTGCGAAGCTCTCGACAGTATGTAATCCCCGGCGAGAATAGCTTTCTTCTGACCCCACAAAACATTGACAGATGCTTTCCCTCGACGAGTGTCAGCGGTATCGATAACATCGTCGTGAACCAGACTCGCCGTATGAATCATTTCAGTAACCATTGCGACCGTCTTTTGTGAGTCCAATAAATTCGAATTTCTATTAATGTGATGATTGAGTGCCCGCGCGATCAAAACCACTACCATTGGACGGAATGCCTTTCCCTGACCGTCGAAGTAATAACCAGCGATTTCTTCCAATTCTGGCCTTTTAGTCCAGAGTTCTTTTCGAATGTCTAAATAAAGACTATCCAAATCATTTTGAGCCAAATTGAAAGGATTTATTGGTTTTGTTTGAGGACTCGACTGTTGCACAGACGATGAATTTGTGTTATGTAATGAGGTGTGAATCAGTCGTCTATTCAATGGATTTAGAGTTGATTTTTGGAATCTTCTGTTCACCGAAGAAGTTAAAGGAAAATCATTTCCACATTTTTCGGACACCTTTTTAAGAATTATCAGAATTTAATGCCTTTTCATAACTTATTATTTTAAATATTAGTTTCAATAAACTTATTTAAAAGTAAATGAATGACAAAACTCTTTCATTTAAATATCATAAAAAGCAAATCCAGGGAAAAGAAAATCGTTTTTAATTTTTTTTTAAAAAATCAGTTACGAGTTTTCCAATATTTTCATAGAAAACCATTGAATGCCTTAACTCTATTTAATAAAATAGTTGTCTATACTATAGACTCTATAGTCTTATCCATTTGAGGTAAGTATTGGAATCTGTTTTGTAATGGAATGCTATCACTGTTTGTCTAAATAAAAGTAAACATATTTCAACAATTTATTTAAAAAAATGGTTCCATTAATAAATTATAACCACTTTTCATATTCTCAGAAGAGATCAACTCTAAGATGGTTTTGGTTTCGGAGAAATTTGAAACACTCATAAACCGGTTTTCTCTCTTTTATCGAATTAGTCAGGTTTTCTGACACTTAATATCGAAAAATCTAGCAAGTTCACCTTTACTTAAGGTATATTTCGGACATTTCCAAAAGTTTGGTCCAAATTCTGGACAAAATTCTTTTAAACCTAATATTTCCTGTTTTTCTCATTTCTATCGAAATATAGTCTTTAATTCTAATTATACTTTATTTTGAAAATAATAATAATTTTGATCCAATTATTGAAAACCTGACTCTTCCCTACTCTTCCTTATTTAAACCCTTAAATTCTGGGATATTTTGAAATATATTTTACTTATATTACCACTCATTTAGTATTTTATTTATTGAAAATATTTATAAAAACTCTGATTGTGATTAACTACGATATAAGACATGCAATTAAGTTATAAATCGATTAGCGTAGAGAACAAAATTAGAATAATTGCACCTAGGGCTATATCATTTAGGGCTATTTCATTAAGGGCTTTATCTAATAAAAGTTATGACATTAAAATATTTTTATGTAAGAAATGTCGATAAACTGATATTCAATAAATACTTTATTATATTATATTTTTAGAAACGATTTTTAATATTTATTTAATAAATAATTTTATATAAAATTCAGATTTTGTTTTGAGATATTTATTACTCAAAACATTATTTTTAAAGAGAGAGAGAGAAGTGTCTATTGGAGAGACGCTCCAAATGATAAACATTTTGAATGTTTGTAACAATTATTGTTGAAAATATTGAAAACACTGATAGCTGTGATTGAAATCATTTATAACCTTAAGATTGAAATACAAGATAAGTGTCTCAATGTTTGGCTTTGAATAAGAAATGAGAAAATAAATTATTTTAAAGTATTCAAGTTATGAGAACAAGTCGTAACAGATTGTAGTCCAGTGCCGGAGTGTATCCCAGAATTCGATTTCGAGTTATCGATACAATTATCTTAAGTCGAGTGAAAAATCGAGTTCTGTGGAGATGGCGAACAGCGCCTGGCATTTGTGGCGCTAAGAACTTGAGGTTGCAATGAAGAGGTCACTCACCTCAAGCCCTCCATCATAGCCCTGTTCATAGCCCTGAGCTTTTATTCGCGGAAAATCGACTAAAATAAGTTTTCAATAAAAACTACTTTTCAGTCAATTTTCACCCAATTTTATGTTCATTTCCTTAGAAGTGATTTCAATTAAAACAAAATTTGGGAAAAATTTCGCTTCAATTCAATAGAAGTGTTTTGAGCCATACTCTCAACCATTGAAGGGAAAGCAGAGCACATACTCTAATATTTAATACAATTGAATGGAATGTGGATTAAGAGGTATTCATTGCATCGAAACCCGGAAGACAGACGACTCAGAATTGAATTCATGTTTGTATGTAATGATGCGGTCATGCGATTCGTGAGTTTAGTCTGTTTACTGATATGCACTTATAAGTCATCATAATTGAAGTTATCTATCAAATCCTGTTGACTCACTTTGTTAACCAACCATCAGTTGAAATACTGAAGAAATATTCAATGCTTTGACCAAATTATTTGAAAACTGTTATCCAATTAAAATTGACTCTTAAGGCAATGTTCTAATGAAGTAAATCATACAAACATTTATTACTTCTAACTCTTGATTTACTTTCGGGTTTTCCACAAAAATATCTCAAAATGTGTTTATATGTAAACAGAAATTCAAAAGAATTATGTTTTAGTACTTATGTTGTCGTACTTTCAGCCACTAATTCATTCATTTATTATCATTACTTTGAATTCACCAAAACTTGAATCAAAAGTAGGAATTCAAAGATATTGAGAAATATTGAGTGGTATTGAGAGGTCAAGTCATTCAAAATTGTGTTCATTCAAGTGATGGCAACAAATTTGAGTGAAACAATTTTTTAAAAGAATGATTGAATGAACACAATTTTTAAACATTTTGTTAACAAACATTTAAATTATTTGACTCCAAATGAATTATTTATATTCTAAACCTTAAAAAAAATTAGGTTTATTACAGACATTACAGACAAAACTTCATTCAGTTTTAAATTATGTCTTTCTTTACATAATTTAACCGAAATTCGGTTCACGAAATAAAGGCTTACAAAACAATAAATCATTAAATATTATAATTTGAAAGTTTTGTTAATTCAATTGAATGAATAGTTTTTAATATAAACTTCATTATTATCTGAATATTTAATGTCATTTAAATATTAAAACTCAAAATAATAAATGAATTTTCAAAAACAAAATTCAATAAAAGGTTTTATTTTTTTTTAAATAAGTTTTTTAAACTCATTTTTTAGGAAAAAATTTTGAAAAAATTAACTGTAATTCCATTAATAATTGACAAAATGTCGATAGAAATAAGCAAGGTCATTATCTACATATTATAAATCAAAGTTTTGTCAATTTTGGGGATAATTTTAACTTATTTTAAATTAAAAGGAAAAATAAATTAAATTTCAACTAATTTGAGAAAATAAATTCAGATGAACTAGCTGATTAACTAGCTGATTAACTAGCTAATTCGATAAATGGCTAATTGTGTCGCTAATAAGTGGTTGATATCTATTCTGATATACATTTAATTCTTTGTTTTTGAAATATTGAGTCAATAAAATAGGAATCGATTATCATTTAATTGGTATAAATGAGTTCCCAATTAATAAATAAAGTGTTAAGTCATAAGTCTTACCGAATAAAGTAATGGACAAAATGAGGACGAATTGTACGATGAGTTGAAGGCAGTGGACGTCAATCTTATCGATGGTTTTATTATGTTTTTAGTAGTCTTTAAATTGAATTCAAGTATTTTATCAAAAATATTACACAAAAGTCTAGAAGGAGTGGAAACGTTTAAAGCCATTTATAAACCAAATGTGAAGAATCGGTCAAATGTTTGTATGGCTTTGAATGCAATCAAATGACTTAAAAACGTCTGAAAACATGAAAATGCATTACAAAAGTAATACAAACCAAAAGTAAAGCCAATGTTTGCTCACAAAACTCAACCAAAGAGGACGCTCTCAATCATTACTTTATTTATTTAGAATATTCTTTATTATCTCAAACGATGGTTAATGAATGGACACAAATATGGCAGAAATGGCAGATATAACACACAATTTAATTAAAGAGTTCTTGTAATCCATTTGAGTTTTACTTAATTTAAAGAATCGATGTTTTGCCGACAACTTTAGGCCACGTTTTGAACACTCGATTCCAGTTTACAAACTCTGAAACACTTTTAGATTAAACACAAGACATGATTCGGTCAAACATCAAATCTTTTGAAAACTTGTCTCAAAACTTGTCTAATGAAGACGTCATTCAATACGTCAAAAGATAAACACAATTTCATGTTTCGGTTAAATCACTACAAAAAAGAGCGATAAATACAACACTTCTGACAAATGGTCAACACTTTGACTCAAATGACTTAAAATCGAAATTTCAAAAACTAAAAGAGAGTCAAATGATTCCGAAGTTTCCAAAACTGGGCTCAAAACTGATATTCAGTTTTATTTTCATCTGAATATCTTATTAAACGAACTTAATTTGGGACAACTGTTCCAATTAAGACGAGTTCTTTAATTCAGACAAAATGTATACAAATCTCACGAGAAAACCGAGTTATGAGTTCTTTAACCTCAATGTCGGGTCAAAAATTTCATTTTGAAAATCGGTCGACGGTTTTATTTTATAACTCTCTCTCTCTCTCTCTCTCTCTCTCTCTCTCTCTCTCTCTCTCTCTCTCCTCCTTCATTCACTCGCTAAAATTTGTAGCTAGGTCATATGAGTAATAATAATAATAATAATCATTAAAATGATTAAATTATGGATTAAATTGAAAATTGAGTTTCCATTGAATAAAATCGAGTAAATGACGACCGAATGAAACAACTTTTGGTATAACTTTTTAATACTAAAAACACGAGATATTCATCGGTCGTGAAATGAATGCCTTAAATATTAATGAAATGCTTTTTCGCTGAAAATGTGAATAAATTTATGATTTGTTTATATTCTATTCTAAGAGTATTCTAAATCTTAATTTTTTAGTTCATTTGATAGAAAACTATTTGTTATTTTTAGTGTTTATATCAAACTTTAGATCGAAATATAGGACAATGACTTTACTATATTTCGCAAAAGAATCCACACTTAAAATGTGTTAAAATCCGTTTAATTGAATTTAAATTCTATTTATATATTCAATAATATATTTTTACGGTAAATACGATTTTGTCTTTCGTTTGATAAGAATTTAAACACTTTTTAATTCACTATCGAATTGACCGCAATTTTTACTAAAAATAAAATTTTATAAAATCTAAGCTTTTGTTTGATATTCACATTTATATCCCATATAACCAATGGATGGGGTATTTGGGGTATTAACCAAATATTAGAAGTTTAGACCATTAAACAAAGTGATTAAGTTTTATCAACACTAAGTCTTGTAGTGTAATAGACAAAGTAAAACAAGGTTTACAAACAAGGTTGTTTTACTTGGCCTATTACACTACTAACAGTCTAACACTAACCTAAAACGGGTCTAAACTTTTCATAATCACATTTAAATTAGAATTTAAAGATTCCTAAAATGTACCAAACCTATTTAAGAATCAAGTAATCTACTTGATTTGAGAAAAGTTTATTTGATAAATTTAACCATGTTCAATAGAAATACTTATTTTAAAATATAAAAAACATTTTAAAATTTCTAATTTCCTAATATTTATTTCATTTGATCTAACATTAAACCCATTTGATTCTATAGAAACCCGAGTGAACACAACACTACTTAAAATAGAGACCCAAATCCGATACAAAATTCATGATCGGATCCAAACCGCCAGAATTTTTTTTATATAAATTTTTAAATATTATTTTTATAAATAACTCATTTTTTTCTTTGTTTTCAAATTATGTATGGTTTCGGTTATAAAAATTAAATGCTTTGTTATAAAATTTTATATTTAAAAATTATCTTTTCTTTAAATAATCTTTAGATAATCCTTAAGTATTTTCGTCTAATATTTCAGGTAATAATTAAGTGTTTGGGTAATAAAATTTTGGGTCTGACCTCACCTAAACTCATTTGCTTATATGATCACAATTTTTAAGACTTTTTGGAGTTCTATTCTTTAAAATTTTGGGACTCATTATCCGTCAGACTTTGTTTTTCTAGAGACACAGATCTGTCCATCCATTAACCCGTTCGTCTAATTAGAAAATTCTTGGCTTTAGTTCTATTTAAATCAACTCAAAAACCTTTGACTCTTCAAAAATAATATGAAAACCATTTCCATTGCGATGATATTTATTTGCGTTATGAGGACTATCATTTGAGCCTCGAATACATAAACTCTTTTTTTTGGTGTAAAAAGTTATCAAAATATTGAAAACAATTTCTGTTAAAATAATTGAATGATTTTTTGATTATATTTTAAAATTAATTCGAAATTAAGTTATTTATAAAAGTTTCAAAAAAGATAATCATTTATAGAATTTGATAATTAAATTAAAAATTGATAGTATAGTATAGAAATGATTTATCTAATCAAAAAAAGAGACGAAAATGATTCGTAGTTTATTTATGGGAGTATTTTAGTATTTAATTTTTATTTAGTTTTAAACTAATTTAAATCCATTTAAAACAATTATTTAAATCTAATATATTTAGAGTTAAATAAAATATTAAAATTTGATTTCAAACACTTAAGGGATCGATATTTTGAGAAACTGAATGACTCAAAGTTTGAGCTCAAAACTAGTTTTAGTCATTAAAATCATAGTATTTGTAGATTTTCTAAATAAAAATTCACCGATAATTCATTGATAAAGACTTGAAAAAATAGTCGATTGTTTTTATTTACTTTAAGTGTTTAATTGACTTACAGTTTGATTACATAATTATATAATTTTCAAAATTTAATTTATTTTATAAAAATAATGAGATTTTCGATAATTAATGTTGAGATTATTTTCACAAATCATTAAGTCATTTGAAATTTGATCAATTTTTGAGTCTATATTTACAGACATTTACAGAAAATTGCGATTCAATGAATCGATTCAAGTCTTTGTTAATTGTTGTGGAAGTGATTTCTTATTGTAAACCATTGGCGGCTAAACAAAGAAAATATTTAGAAAAGTTTTCAAATAAGGAATACTTACGTCATCGCAATGACAGTAACTGCCGCCCATATCCGGGTGTTCAGCGCAAACATATTTACAGTATACTGTCTTCTGATTATATGAGCTTTTGGTCGCCAAAACGAGCTGATGTCCACTCGTTGTTATGGGCTTTGAGTCAATACAATTCTCAGACAATAAAAGAGCAAAAAGTGTTGCAATAAATATAATATTAAGTGAACTCTTCATTATTTTCAGTTTATTTTAAACTTATTTTCTAATTAACGAATGAATCAATTGCTGTCTCTAAGCTTTTCATCGCTTAAATATGATTTAATACAATGATATGATAGCCCTTTGAGACAATGATTAAAATATAACTCTAGAAGTTGATTGGTCAATTTTTTGAAAAACAATTTTTATTTGGAAACAAAACGATTCATACAAATTGATTAGAAATAGATTAGATTACTTTTATTGTCTACTATTGAAAGCCGGCAATCAATGGCTCTCCCATTCAGTTTACTTATAATAATTATAATAATAATAATAATTAGATATTAATAGAAAGTTATAATCAATTAATACCTCATATTTTTTTGTTAAAAAATGAGAAGTTTTACTAAATTAGAGCCGACTATAATTCACTATATTTTTAATAATTTTTTACATTTTGACTGAAAAATAATTTTGATTTAAAGCAAATTCTGATTAAATCTATAGTTAAGTGAAATTATTACGAATATCAATAATTTTTAGGCGTTTAGTTTTAAATTAAAATATGTTTATCACACATTTCACACAATTCAAAGATAATTTATGTTCAGTTTTTGGGTTAATTAATAAAAGGGTTTTATAATAGGATCTTATATTTAGTGTATTTTAAACAATAATTTTTTAAATTCTCTTCAAATTTAGAGTTTTAGAGTTCTAGAAATCACTTTAGAAAATCATTTTCTAAAATTATTTTATAGCACTTAAACTTATAAATTGAGGTTTTCTAAACTATTCTTGATAGTTTTAATGATTGTTTATAGTGATAGTTTAGAGAATAAACATTATTGAATCCATTTTTTAAATGGTTTGAATTTAGATTCGCAATTTTTAAAATTAGAGCTTTAATTAAATCAGAGCTTAATACATTAGCTTTTTTCAAATATAATTGATAGCCATTGGTCAGGATATTTTTATAATAGAGTTTGATCATGATAAAACGTATAC